>NDXB01008113.1:12917-25950 GCA_002631895.1 Agapornis roseicollis
AAAAAAAAAAAAAAAAAAAAGCCCTTTGGCTACACAGATGTTTTACATGAATTCTTGAAAATAAACCCTGTAGAACTAGAAATGGGAGCTCTCTCAATTTGCTAATTCCTTTAGGAGAAAGGAAGGTCAAATTCTGGTCAAATGTTTTTATTCTTGAGACCAATGAAACAGCACCTCCCCACCACCACTGATAAATATTACTCAGTATCAAACAAACAAAACACACTGTGCCAGGTACAGGTAACAAACAGGCATTACTTCATGCTTGCAGACGAAACCTCTAGTTAACCTGACTGCACTAAGGAACTTAATGTGAAAGACTTATCTGTATTAAACAAAGGTTTTATATCAATCATTAAATGTGCAAATTGAAAGGACCACATGGCCAGATTTAAAACCAAAAGCAACCATAGCCTACACCCTAGGGAATCACATTTTCCTTCCCTCCAACCTGCATCCAGTCATGCAAGCAAGCAGCTAAGACAAACTAAATTGCATAAATTAAGTATATAAATTAAATTAAATATAACCTACTGCAGGTTAACAGTTAAATGCCTTTGACTGAAGTTTTTTAAAGCCCTTTGAAAGGAATTCTCATTTTGTTTTTTTTTACTTCCTGCTTGCACTTACTAAGCATATGTGCCACACTTGGGAGGTTTAGGCTTATTTCATTGGTTTGGTTTTGCTTTAAAACTGAAGAGAAACAAAAAGAAGGAATATATTAATCACTAACACAATAGGGAAAAGAAATGAGAAGCCATCCAAAATCTTCAGGATTTCAACTTCTTTCCTTCGTCTAGGGTCTTTCTTTCTCAGCTAAGATGATACACATTTATGTTTTTCCTAATAGTAGCTTGAATAAAAAATTTCTCTGAGTATCACCACTCTAGAAAATAGAAGCCATTTCATAAATTAGCTTGCTGTAAGAGGGAGCTCATGCTGCCTAAGTAATGAAATATACTTGGTTTATGGGTATAAATTTAGCCTGTTATTAACTGAGTAAATTTTCTACCTTATAGCACTTTCTGTATACAGTAAAAAAATGTAAATTCAACTGAATCAGCTATATTTTTGTGGATTCCCTACAAATGAGCTTTAATATTCCTGATTTTTAGTAATACATCATTGTACAATTACAACTAATATCATTTGACTTTTGTGCAGCTAAAAGCGAACAAGTCTGTACAAAGCCAATTAAAGAAAAAATCCCAACATTTGGAATTTTAATGGCAAATTCTATTTCTCATAAAAGAATGAAAACTGTACACTATGAAACTGGAGACAGAAATGAGTTCTAGCAACTCAGCCAACTAAAAACAGAATTCAAGTAGATTTTAACACTGGAATTACAGTTTCAATCAATGTGAATGTAATAATCATTTAAGCCACTATCCAGTTTATCTCTGTAAATCTCAACATGAAAAGTAAATTTAAGAAACGTTATTAATGTAAAGTATCTATGCTAAGTACATTACACTGATCACACATTACTCTATCAGAACCAGGGCTGTCAGCTAGACAGCAACGATGGAAGGAGCTTCAAAGGCTCCCTTTTGCCATCTCTCCCAGTGCCTCACAGCTTCTTTCCTGGCACTCTTCAACATCACCTGCCCTGCCCTGCTCTGCCTGCCAGGCATACCAATGCTGGCGCTGCTCTGGATGATTGCTTGGATGGCAGATTAGGCTGGACAAAAACATAATGAAGAACAGTATACCCCAGAAACATGCCATTAGACGAAAAACACAAATTAAAAGAAATCAGAATTTTCATTAGTTTGAGAAAACTGATTTTAGAAGCTGACAATTTTGCCGTGTCAAAAGCATTGTCAACAGGAATAGCACTGCCTGAAAGCACAGCTTCATCACAGAAATCCTGACAACAGAACACAACACATCACTGTCTGCTGCCTGTCAATGGTAATTTGACATGAAAACATCAGAAGCTGGTCTCATCTGGAAGAATACTGCAGACACTATGAGTAAACAAAGTGTGCGTGCATTTCATAAAAACGCCGGCACCTATCACACAAAAATCTCTAGTGTTTTCACAGACTTGCTGCCCAGAAGAGGGGAATCGTTGTCCTCATTACCAAAAACTGTCCAGGACTCCACCAAAGGTGACAGAAAGAGTTCTTGACCAGCTCTTCATGCATTATCTCTTCTTGCCCTGAAATTCAAACCACTGAACAAAAAGAGAGTGACCACAAAGACAAATCTGCTAATGTGAGAATACACCAAGTGAAAGCCTCTATTCTTCAGCGGCTGAGTCACCACCACACTGGAGATACACTCCTGCTTAACATGTCACAGCAGCCTTAATTTTCACATCAAAGAGGGCAAGGGCTACATACGAACGAGATCTGTGCCTGGATCGCCGGAAGGCTGGATCTGCCTGGTTTTTCTCCTTTTGTCGCCGTAACACAGCTTCCCACTGTGGAGCTGAGTCAACCATGTCATTCTCTTGCCGTAATCTAGAAAAAAAAGATTCCAAGAGTTTAGTCTGAGGTCTCTGAGAAGCAACAAGGATTTTTCTCCCCAGCTCCTGCAATGCAATTCTTTTACTTCATCTTGCTAGATTTTTAATTGGTGTTCCCAAACTAAATTAAAATGTAAGAACTTCTATCAAAGAAAACTCACTGATTTGTTATTTATAAACAGCACAAACCAAAAATGACATTACCCAGGCCTTCAAGGACAGGATCACAACCTGTATTGTCTTCCCAGCCCAAGCCAAACATCTAGAATTTTTTTACCAGTTACACATTCCAGCCCACCTCATCTACAGCAAGTGTAAGCCGCACATCACAATACAAACCTCTTCTGATACTGCTTTTCAAAATATTTTGTTGCAGCATGTACCTTGCTAGGATCCAGAGAAGGTTCCCCAGGGATGCCCTTGGCAAGCTCCTGCTCAGAGAAAGAATTCCCTTCACCCTGATTTGCGTCAAAACCCAGAATGCACATACATCTCCCTGTCTGCCCCAGGCATAAATAATCCTTCTGCCTCCCGTTCTGCACTGTGCCCCTATGGCTTTGGCCCCTGGCTTTGCTTGTGTGCTTCTAAACTATGTAATATTACTTCTATTGCCTTTTTTTTTTAATTTTATTAAACCAAATGTCAAAATCCCATAAATACAGCATGCTTGTTAGCAGGCTGAAGTAACTCTACAGTGACACAACCAGTCAGGCCGACTGACACACCAATGTTCGGCCATTCAAAGCTATATAGATGATACACAGTTTTGAGGCTACAGATATGAGTGGTGTGCTAAAGTGTTAAGTTGGAACAAGTGGATATGCTTGATCATAGCAGTGAATTTAAAATTCAGCAGGGATTTAGAAATAACCCTGGAAAGTATCACTCCATACGTAGGTTCGTTGATAGGATGGTATGACTGGCATCCTGAAGCAGCCAGAGTAGCTTAACAAAAACAGGAAGACTGACAAGTAAAACAAGCCAAAAGAGACAAAGGAATTACACAGGAGACATGACTAATACAAAATGTAAAGCATGATGTTGTTACTCTTCACTATGGATATACCTTTCTCCTTGAGTTTTGAATTGTACCAGGCTAATCTGGCTACATGCACTGCTGCTTTTTATTTAATAAGATCATCTCTCACAAGCAGAATGAATTTTGAGCTGCATCCACAGCTACTGTAAATGGCCACAATTCTAACAAATGGTACTAAGCAACTGGAGCAACATGAGGTTTTGATTTCTAAGCAAATCTTTTTAAACCTGCAATCTAGCAACAGGGATTAACATAAACTTCCATCTAAGAATTCAGTAGAAGACTTCACACAGTAACAAGTAATCAATTGTGATTTTCATTCCAAATAATAAGATTTGTGGAGACAGCAAGCATCCCACATGGAACAGAACACATCCAGCTGCCTTTCACATACAGCAGTCACTTGCACAGAAAGAGGACATGTAGCTGCCAGACCAGTGCTGATGCTGCAGGTGGTAGGTCTGCCTGCTTGCCATAACCTTGCCCCACCTCTCCCAGACAACAGTTAAAGCAGACAGCTGCGCTCTGAGTGCAGATTCTTGCCATAAAATAACCAAGAGCTACTCATTCTTCTCAGAAAACCCAGACAATGTAGCAAGAGCACAAGGTCTATACTCTGGCACAGAGCATGTAAAACCCTGCACCTCTGGGTTTGAAGATACGCTTCCAAGCTCACCACGAATGATCTTTCCTTAGGAAAGTAATCACATCATTGCTGCTCCAGTCCACCCTAGTCGATTAGCATCCACCGCTGCATGGCAAGCATAGTCCTTACCAACACATTCATTTATCCCCATGTACTGCATGTTTCTACTCTGCCCCCTTTCTTCTACTTGTAACATTCAATAGTATTTGTCATTGTCATTTATTTCTTTAGTTTAAGCCAAATACCAGAAATCTAAATGCACAAAGTAGCATGGCACCTATTAAAACAAGCAGTGCCATCACACTCAGTACTGTTGTACCACAACAGAACACTACTAAATGGAGATAAGAAAAAAAAAAGCAATCATTTTGCAGCTGAGAAGAAAGGTGCTGTGCTCACATTTAACAATATAAGAATGACTAAGGTAACACAGTATCTGCACAAACCACAATATTTAGATGCAATGATCAAATCGTAACAATAATGGAGCAAAATCTTCAGCTCTTTGGCAAAAAAAAAAGGAAAGAATTTGTATTTGATGTCCATCACAACTTTTCCTTTTATTCTTTTCACTTTTTTCTCCCACAAAGGAACAAGTTGATTTATGCCTTATAGGAAAATCCCATCCCTGTTACTGGCATGTGAAATAAAGCTAGTTGACACTAATAGGTATCACAATGACAAATCAGCATTATTTGCAGGAAGACTTCGTGCTAAAATGTTAAGTTGTAAGACTATCATCACTCACTGGTTGATTTAGAGAAGTTTTTTCCCCATTTCAGGTGATATGATAGCAAGCTACATCTATACAATGATAAATCCTCCTAAGACTTGATTCTTGAAACCTCATTTGAAGTATTTGAGTATAAAGTTATATTTTAGGTACAAAGTACAACAAAGAGGTGCTTATTGGGGATGTGAAGGTCAAAGGAAGTCTTGGCCAGAATTCAGATGCTGGAATTCAGGACCCTGAAAGGTGAGAGGAGGGCAAAAAAAGCAGTTACAACCTGGACTTCAGGAGAACAGGCTGTGGCCTCTTCAAATATCTGCTTGTAAAAGTCCAGTGGGATCAGGCCCTGGAGTGAGTGAAAAGGCGCCCAAGAAGTCTGGTTAATTTTCAAGGACCACCTCCTCCAAGAGAAGGCCATCCCAGCAAGTAGAAGTCACGCAAATATGCCAGGAGGCCAGCACGGGTGAACAACAAGCTCCTGGCAATACTCAGACACAGAAAGGAAGCACACAGAATGTGGAAGCAAGACAGGTAATGTGTGCTGAATATAGAACATTGTCTGAGCATGCAGGGATGAGGTTAGGAAGCTTAAGCCCAAATGAAATTGAATCTGGCCAGGGATGTCAAAGGCAACAAGCAGGGCTTCTATAAACAGACAGATGACAAATGTAAGGATAGGTTCCACTAGCAAGACAAGCCTTCAGTAATCTCAGGTCCCAGAGACCATCAGGAAGGTCTCGAGCAAGGAGGACATAACCTTGGTGGAAGAGGATCAGGTCAAGGTAGACTTAAGCAAACTGCACATACGTAAATCAGTGTGCCCATGTGTGCAGAGGGATCTGGCTGATGTCATTGCAAGGCCTCTTTCAGTGACCTCTAAATGATCATGGTGATTGACAGAGGTGCTTTAAGACTAGAGGAAAGCAAAAGTCAGTCTTGTCTTCAAAGACAGCACAAAGGAACAGCTAGGGAACTACAGGCTGGTCAGCCTCACCTTGATCTCCAGAAACCCTGGAAACCCCTTCCAGGAACACTAAGGGCAAGAAAGTAACCAGGAATAGTAAGCATGGATTTACCAACTTAAAAAACTCCTACGACAAAATGACTGGCTTGGTAGATGAGGGGAGATCAGTGGATATTGTCTCCCATGACTTCAGGAAGGCTTCTGACCTGTCTCTCCACAAGATCCTCATAGAGAACCTGCTGAAGTAAGGGCTAGATGAACAGACAGTGAGGTGCAGTGAAAACTGGCTGAACAGCCAGACTCAGAGGGAGGTGATCTGTAGTGCATAGTCTCGCTGGAGCCAGTAACTAGGGGTGTACCCCAGGGGTCAATACTGAGTCCAGTCCTGATGAACATCTTCATTAATGATCTGGACGATGGGCAGATCACACCCTCAGCAAGTCTGCAGATGACACCAAACGGGGCTGATACACCAGAAGACTCTGCCGCCATACAGAGGGACCTGGACAGGCTGGAAAAAGGGGCACAGAGGGACCTCATGCAGTTCAACAGGGGAAGAGTAAAGTGCTGCAGCTCAGAGGGAGGAACAGCCCTAGGCACCAGGACATGCTGGGGATTGCCCAGCAGAAAAGCAGCTTGGCAGAAAGAGACCTGGGCATCCCAGGAGATACCAAGTTGAACATGGGCCGGCAATGCTGCAAAGAAGGTGTTTGGTATCCTGAGAAGCCTTAGGCAAATTATTGCCAGTAGATCAAGACCTTTCTGTTCCTACTCAGAGCTGGTGAGGTGACATCTGGAGTCTGGTGCTGTTTTCTCAGAACAAGATAGACATGGACACAATGGACAGAGTCCAGCAAAGGGCCACCAAGATGATGAAGGCACTGGAGCATCTCTTCTAGGAGGAAAGGTCAAGAGAGTTGGGACTGTTCAGCCTGGGGAAGAGAAGGCTCAGGCAAGATCCTGCAGGCCAGGCATTTTTAGTGGTGCCCAGAGACAGGACAAGAGGCAGTGGGCACACACTGAAACACAGGAGGTTTCCTCTGGACATAATGAAACACTTTTTCCACTGTGTGGGTTACCAAGCAGTGGCACAAATTGCTCAGAGAGGCAGTAAAGAATCCCTCCTTGGAGACAATTCAACAACCATCTGGGAATGGTCCTGGGCAACTGCCTCTGGGCAATCCTGCTTCAATAAGGGGTTGCATCAGATGACATCCAGACAACTCTGCCAATCTCAGCCATTTAATCATTCTGTGATTCTAATCAGATGGATCTTTAAAGTGTAGTCAAGCAGAAGTGCTGCAGCACACAGTCTTCTAGTTTAATATATTTTTATCCACACAATAAATTTTGACCAAAGCTTTTAAGAAAGCAGATACATTTCTTCTATGATTGAAATATGCATATCATAGGTTCTTCTTAAATTTCATGTGAACACCTGCTTAGGATAAAACATTCATACGAAATAGAGTTTCTCCCTATCCTTTTTCCAGTGTTGTACTCTCAGAAGTTCTCACCTTTCTTTCTCTTTTATTCTGGTAATTGCTTGTTTGGGTATCTTTTTTTCTGATAAACACTGATCTTTGCTCACATGGACAATACATTCTGCTCTTCTATAATCAGAAGCAGATTCTTTTCAGTAATGTGGGTATTCAGACATTTTATTCCAATAAAACAATACAACTTTGTGTCTGCTTGTGCCAGAGATCTGATTATCATACTGGGAAATAAATTAATATTAACCTATGCAACAGACAAAACTTGAGTAACAGCAGTCATTATATTGCCTCATTTAACCCTGTTAGCCCTGGCTGACCTCTGCAAACAGAAAAGCTATTCGGTGTGTGTGCCCTTTCAGGTTATTATATTCCTGCTTTAGCAGCTAACAAAATGCAGAAATGCATTATGACTGGTAGGTTTCCTGCACCTGATAACAAGCAACAAGTTTCAGACTTCCAGATCATTTAGTACTTGTTTAACACTCATAATGACTTTCTAGCTGGCCAACTAACCACTGTAACATTAGTATTTTTTATGTATTCTACATTTCTGAAAATGTGTGAAACATAAAAACAATCCATACAAATTTATTTTTCTTCTTTTTAATTTTAAACACTTCTCCATGAGGTGAGGAAGGGTTGGTAGGGGCCCTTCTTTAGAAAATTATAAGCAGTACTTAATCCTTCTTACAATTCAACAATTATATTGCAGGAAACCCTTAAAGACATTCTTGTGGTTAGTCTCTAATTTTCTTCATTTGCTTGTGGAGCAAACTGAACATGAAATTCAAATGAAATTTCAATGCAATAACCTGACAATAGCATTCTAAGAGAAAGGAATACAAGATACTATTTACAAACTAATAACTGAAATTATACTCAGCACTTCTTTCAACTTCAGAGATCACCTAGAAAACAAATCTTCCCTACACACTAGGTTATTGTTAACTGATTACCTCACAAGATTGTGCTCTAACTTAAGTACAGTTCAAAGAACAATCATGGCTCAGATATACTTTATACCACCTCATTTGAATGTCACTATGATTTTTCTAGCATCTCCAACCACTGCAGATCATGCTTAAAATACTATTATACTTCACACTTCTGCAGCACTAACTAGCAAATAATTATTTATAAGAGTTTTCAACTATCTGAAAAATCTCACTTCACTCACAATACTGCATGTGAGGCAACAAGAAACTGTGGCAGCTTTTGAAAAATTAGCATAGAAAAATTAGCTTAGAAAAACTGCCTTAAACAATTCCTCTTTTGTCTAGTGACATTTATCTTATGCTCTGTTTATGTGATACAAAGAAACTTTATGTGCTTTTTAAAAAATACATTTTCATAAATAATTCTCCAGTGCAACAAATTTTTCCAGTTTAAATGAATTTTTATTATACAATAGATCTGGTTTTGTAGATAACTTTTATGATGCAACAATTATGATAACTTTCTCATATCAGCAGTAAGAAAAATAGAATCTAAATAAAACAGAATCCAAACCCCAAAACTTGCTTGCATCACTTGATACTAACTCTTGCTGTTCTATAAGAAGTTGATGGTATATGCACATGGCTTAGGCCCACATTTTACATTATGGAAAATAAAAATACTCATACCATTAAAAGCTTGTATTTAAAATTAACATGGAGTTTCAGATCCAGTAAAATATTTTTACTATTCTCCTCAAAAGCTTATTTCCTGCTTAAGTTCTGCTCTTGAAATTTTTCAGCATACACTGTGAATATCTTGTCATCAGCACTAGCCACTTTATTTGCAGTAATATTGCAAGTCTTTTGTAAATGTGTCCCATATTTGCAGTTCATTAATGAGTTCTTCCCAGGAAGGAGGAGGGTATGCATTCATTGCATTCACCCATGATGTTTATGAGTTTACTCAAAAAAGGACCTTAAGCTGCTGCAGGAGGACTGTACACATATAATACATGTTAGAATCCTGTCTCAGAAAAGTCCATCTCCATTTGTTTGCATTTCATGTCTCTATGTCTAAAATGTATAAAGGTTACCTGTTTCTTTTCTTCCGATGCTCTCTGTTGGAATTTTCTGATTCACTGCCACTGCTGGTGTTACAACGAGATCGTGATCTGGACAGGAGAAAAGCAACATCTCAAGATGAATTTACATACTAATATCGAAGGTTGTGTTTCTAAACAAGGAATGAGCAACAGTAGAAAAACATTGCCAGGAAAAACAGAATTAAAAGTCTCCCGAGGGCTTGTCTGCACCTGAAAGTCATATTGTCTTTTTCTCATTAACTGACTGGGAATAACTCCTTTGAAAGTAGTACACCCAGAGTACAGTGTCAGTCAAGAGCTATTTTCTTTTTTGTTTGTTTTATTTTATCTCTCATCATCTTTTGTGTATATGCACAGTGAAATGTTTCTCTGAGGTGTGAAATGTTTCATCTTTAAGCCATATGCATTCTAGCTTTTTTCTTGCAGCACACTGTAGGCCACCCAACAGAAACAATACAGTAAACCTGGTTTCGCAGGCAAAACAAAATGCTTATCAGATCTGTCTTTTTCTATTCACTCCAATTTCTATCTGGCTTCTAGTTAAATTCGTATCATTTTTCAAATGTCTTTCCAACCCTAACTATTCTATGATGCTATGGTAACCCAACTAACACTGAGACTCTGCCGGTCTTCATAAACACAGAAAGGCTGAAGCGCACACACTGGCAGGTATTTGCCAGCACAGCTCTGGGACTTGATGCATGGCTACAGAGATGGTGTGTCATGTGAGGAAAAAGAAATAAAGCAGTTACTTCCGTACCACCTCTGACTGTGAAGCTTCAACTGGTAAGGTGACATTTATGGCTCCAATTATTTATTGGGACTGGTGGAACAGAGCAATGCTAGAGTTCAAGAAGAGAATAGGCATATGCCTACCTATAGACAAACTCCTCTGAGCAGAAGGAAGTGCTTGGCCACTACTATGCCAGACCCTTAAATCCCTGATTGCCACTGATGAACACTTTGAAGCAGACAGACCAACTGTCAAGGCTTTGGTCCTAGAAAACAGGATTCTGTTACTGTACTGCACAGCTGGGCTCAGTTCTAAAAAATGGCACTCTCATCAAAACCTGGTTTTGACCATTCCTTAGAGTGACTATGGTCTCTGAATGCCCCCAAAGAATGACATGTTTGCAATGCTGACAGCCCAGCTGATTAATGAGGAAACCTGACCAATATTGACATGCGTTGGCCTAGAAGGATTTAGGATGTCAAGACTTATAATCGGTGATGGGTTTGCTGCAACTGAAAACAGAAATTTTCTTCTGAGGTCTCTGGGGGTGAAACAGGAGATAGAAAAGGATAACTCCTGATGCTGCTGTCAGACACATACACTTTCGTGTGCCTCCTGCTCTTTGATTAGCTACTTTTTTAAGAGAACTGATTTGTCAAACTACACTCCAGACAACCTGAGAAGTGAATGCATTTTATTAGGTATAGCTAACAGGTAATGGGAAGCACTTCATTAAAAGGTTGAAGGCTACTGACAAGCACCTGCTTACTGCATATTCTAACAGGTTGAGAAGAAGAGCCCAAATAGGATGAGAAAAGACAAAAAAGACTTCCTAGACAACACAGTAGCAGCAGCATGGACCTCCCCTGAGTGTCCTCTCTGGTCAGGGACATATTACTCTAGCCTCTGTCTCTGAAAATAGGACAGTGTTATAGAAGTCTGACACAGCTGAGAGTCTCATAATTTTTCCCATAACACAAACTATGGCTGATTTTACCAAATTGCTGTCACTACATCCCTCAGCCTATAGAGTCCAGACTCCCCCCTCTCCTACACCATAAAAGCATTAACTCAAATAGCTTCCATTAAAACAGCATAGGACAACTGAAGCTTACGAAAATCATTTCGACCTAGCTTGTCTGAAGGAAATAGGCTTGGAAAAGTAAAATTTTCCCGAGGAGAAGCAGAAACCCTCTCCCCATTCCCAAATTTAATTGTTCATAATCTAAAGCCACTGAAAGGCTCAGTACAGTCGATTTCCCAGGTAAAAATGCACAGTTCTGGATGAAGCTGAAAGTGGGGATAAGAAAGACACATTTTACTCCAGTAAAATGCAACCCCAAAGGAAGAAAGAGGATTAAAAGACAGTGTCCAAGTGACTGCCTGAAGCACATTCAGGGTAATAAATGCCCTAGAACTATAATAGACCTTACATGCCCCAAAGGATACCTTTTTTCCCCTCCTAGTTTTATCAGATGTTTAATAAATATTCCACTAATCTTGAATCTAAGGTCATGCAAGCGACACCGTTCTTTCACACTTCCAGGTCGTCAGAGTGACTCCATTCTTTTACATTTCTCAGTTCTCCATTATTTTCCTACTCTAATTTAAGCAATTTATTCCTTAAGATAGCAAGGCAATAAAAAACACACCATTGCAGAAGAAGTGGAAGATAAAATATCTTTTGTTCAAATTAAAGATAAGCCTTCCTCTAGTTTTTCAGGAATGGAAATCTAACCCACCTTTTGGATACTGCACACCAAATTACTTTGTGTTCCCTGCCAGGAAAGCACCTGTTGGGAGACAGAAGGGCTGCTGAGCTGTCAGCCGAGTGGCAGCTGCTCATGTTGGCTGTCAGACTATTATCTTTCAGTGAGTATTAAACAACAGCTTTTACTGAACTGAATAAAATACCAAAAATCAGAACAAATGTGGTTAGGTGACACCTAACTCAGGTGCAAGAACAAGTGAGGTCATCCTGACCTCTGACAATTACAAAGCACCTTTCATCCTTTTTTCTCATGTTTTCTTGGTTACATTATATATTTGATACTTTACATGTGCTATACCTATACGGTTTGACGCAAGGAGCAAGAAGTAAGCAAAGGCAGTTTAACAAGTGGCACAGAATAAATACAATCCAGAAGGGCTATGTCAACAGAGAAACAGTTGACAGAGAAGGCTCATATTCTGGTGCAATCCTTTTCTCATTAAAAAGACTGGAGAGTAGCCAAAGTGTGAGGAAGTGGAGAGGGTCTATCCCAATATACAATACCAAACCTGCAGCAGGCACAGGCTTTTCAAAAAGGTCCCTTCTGAGCACTGTGTTTTCCACCTGAGATGCCTAACTAAATCCTCTCATGTGCTGGACACGTACTACAGGATTATCACTGGCAGCTTGTAATGGTGACATCCTTCAAAAAAATAACCTGATATAAGAGGTGCAAAGCATGCAAGCACTTTCTCTGACTTCCTGTGATTGTCCCTGAGATGTTTGTACCTCTGCCAGAGTTCCTTTCCCATGCTGCAGCAGTGAATCAGATGCTGGGAGTGTCTCCTTTTCCTTACAAGCTTCTAGATACTCTAATATAGAAATGCACTGCACTGTTCCCTTTCCTCCAGCAGCCAGAGCAGGACCATGGGAGCAAGGACAGCTCAGAGCACAGTCAGCAGGCAGAGTCATGGCAAACAGAAATGGCACTGGAGAACTCCAGATGCAAAAATCCATTAAAAGGTGAAGTTGTTGAAAGGCATACATGAATCCACACAGACACTATTTGGAAATGTGACAACTAGTCAAGACTGCACAAGGAAAAAAAAAAAAAAAAAAAAAAAAAAAAAAAAAAGACAAAAAAAAAAAATTAAAAAAAAAAAATTCCCAAAAACACAAAAAAACAAAAAAAAA
>NDXB01008113.1:26014-68445 GCA_002631895.1 Agapornis roseicollis
AAAAAAAAAAAAAAAAAAACCAAAACAAACAGAAGCTTCAGAAAAGAGTTTAGCAAAAAAAATGTGCAAGACAGTGAGAACACCGTAATAAGTTACATATGCCTCTTCACCTACCTTATGCAGGACAATTAATCTAAAATGATAGTACACTTGCTTTCAAAACAGATTAATTAAAAGTGGACTGGGAGGCTACAGAACTCAACACAAAATCCAAAAGCTAAAACTTTTGGAATTGACTTTTAAGTTGCAGAAAAGCCTTTAGTTAATTTCCACAAATTGCTTCTAGCATGGTGGAACAATAATGTGCAAGGCAGCTTGGAGGAATCTGTGCTACAGAGTATTTTAGTAAAAGCAAGATAGGAAAGAAAACAATAAATGGCCAGAATCCAATAAGCCTTTTAAAAATTTAAGAAGATGGTGGAGAGGGAACAAAGGAAGGGAGGGAATGCAGGGAACTAAAATATGATTATTACCTTTGCTATCATTTCATGGCTGCTATAAATTATATATTTACCTTCTCCTTTGCTTCAAATATGAATCTTCGCCACTGGTTTGATTTCGCCTGTGACATTAAGGAGGTTTTAATGAAACACCATTGGGTCACTTAATACAAATACACAAGAACACCCATCTTAAAAAAAAAAAATGGAAAAAAAAAACATCAAAATTTTATCAAAGTTTTCCTTCAGCATCATTTAAGGCAGAGAAAAGGCATGTGCCTGTTTTAAAATTAAAACCTCTATAGTAAATTGTAGAAGCACGATCCCATTCAAACTCTCTTTGCAAACCTCTGACTTGTAAGGTTAAGCATAATATGCTGACCTTTAGAGTTTCCTACTGTTTCCAGCATAGCAAAGCCTGATGTTTTCCCTCTTGATTCCACAAAAAGTGCATAAACAATATGGCTATTGTTATTAAACAGTTGGAAAGGAAAGTGTGTTAATAAAACCAAGATTCAGGAAGACATAATTAGGCTAGAATCTACCTACTATTGTCAGTCTTCACTGTCTCACATATGAGATAAGACTTTAAAAAGCATATTGTTGGTGCGGTGGCCCAAGAGAAAACTTGCTGTTGGCATGACCACATGTCCACTGAGTAGATCAGCCAAATGCAATTCCCAGATGATAAACACTGCATCTCAAAAAATTTCCTACTACATAGTGCACAAACACTGTTCTTGGTACAAGACAGTTCTGCACTGCGCATGCCTATTCCTTTGCTTTTACAAAGCCCAATAAGCCCTCACAATAAGCTAGCAATGAAAGAAAACCCATTCAGGAAACACATTGCTATTACTTACAAGGGCTCAATAGGGTAAATCAACATAGCTCTGTTGACCTAAGAGAGACCTACAGTGATTGTAACTTAGGCAAGAGGTCATAAAGCATACAACACAGGTGAGTTTCTTCACTCCTGTTCTAGACAGCTCATGGCAGATAAGAGGTCTGGAGCAGCACAGAAACATGACAAATATAAAAGCTCCACATCAAACTACATTTCCTCACAGACACAACACCATCAGAGACCTCTTTTTTGGCTTTGAAAACCAAACAGATGATCACTTCATAGATGTCAGGAGACATAGCTCTCAAGGTGCTGTCTTGAAGGCAGTCCTAGGAGACTGCAATGAATATGGCAGAGTAGCTATGCTTCCTATACTTCACAACAGATTGCAGCATCAGATTACCTCAGCAATGAAAGCAGCTCGTTTGTTTAATCTCCGCTGCAACTGCAGCAAAGCAACGTACTTAAAACAAAATGCTGCTCTATATTAGAAGCTCATTGTCAAGCAAGCAACATTCATTAATCCTTTCCTTCACCAGGGAAAACCAGCTGCAGCAATTGGAACGGCCTTGCATGTGCCACTAATGCAATTTCTCATGTTAACATCATTTTCCTGGTACCCAGAGCAGCACACAAGCAAAAAGCCTGCCTTTTCAAAAGCAGATCTGGTATTCTTGGTCAAGTTTTTGTTGGGTTGTTGGGGTTTTTTTTGAATTAACAACTGGCCTTATAATACCCTTCTTCCTAGGACCCAGCTGTGTCCCCAAGAATGTTTACCGAACACAGATACTGCAGGATTTCTACTGTGAGAAGCTAACAGTTAATTAACCCCAGGGCTCTTACCTCCTCCGGACTGGCTGCTCAGACTCATTCTCACTGCCACCTGATGGGTTGCGCCGACGAGAGTATGGAAATTTTGGTGATTTACTGCGGTCACTAGGTGAATTATACAGCCCACTAGGGTTAAAAAGGAAGAGTAAACAGTTGGCTTCAAAACTTCTGGGACAGTTAGGACAGGTAACTGAGATTCAGCCTACATAAATGAGAAGACTTAAACACATATGCAAATGCAGATGGTACTGCTTTTGAGCAGTAAGTATTTTACATTGAACCTTGAAAATGTAGAAGAGAGACCTCTTAGCATTGCAAGCCAACAGCTCTAAGCTTACAAAAATACATAACCAAGTAAATACATTCTTTTAGCATAATAAAATTTCTGTGCTTTAGAATTGAGTTATCCAACCCAGAATTAGGCAATCAAATGCACCTCTATTCTTTCGGTTTTCCATGGGTATAAATATGAAAACGGCATTCCCATCCTGATACACATCTTCATCACAGAATAACACTTGGGACCATGAAACAATTTTAACTCCAGCTCTCTGCTGTTCACCTACACAACCCTCTGCCAATGGCGTGGATACGTTTCACGCTTCAGGTTATGTGTTTTAGGCTGCGTGGGACCCAATAGGTTGGGTGGTTACTAAATTAGATACAGATTATTGAATGCCTGTATGGATTATCCAGCAATACCTTCCTACAGAAGTGTAAGGGCCTCTTCCAACACTGTAACAGAGCCTTTCTCAACCCTTTTAAACCACCTCTAATAGCTTCATATGAAGATCCCAAGTTCTTATGTTGGAAAAATACAATCCTGATCTCTTTCTCTTTTCTCTGCGCTATTCTTGATTTTCCAGACCACATCCTCTGACATATCTTTTTTCCAGACTGAAGGAAAAGTCCTGCCTGGCCTATGCCTTTGCTCCTTGTACAGATTTCCTGCAGAGCCATTCACACCTCTGACTACCCTTGCTGCCCCACTGCAAGCCTTTTCCTGAGCTAAGGACATCCAAATTGCACTTCTAATTCATGAAGTAAACACATGATCAATAAATCTATGCAACATCATAATGCTTTCCTCTTGCTTTCCTAATAACTGCTAATTGTATTTTTCTGACTGCTACATAGTTCATGTTTTCATGAAGTTATCCATCACAGCTCCACTGCACTTCGTTTTACTCAGAAATCTAGAGGTATTTTTTTGCCATGAAGCATCTTTGTTCACAGTTACTGACTCAAAGTCATCCACCATCTAGCAACTTACCTCTCCTACTTTAGAGGTCTTTCTGCCACTCTTCACAGACAACTTTAACTACCCTAACCAATTCTGTCCCATCACCAAGTTGTATCACCCCTTTGCCAGGTCTTTGAGAAATATACTGAACAGCAGAGACCTATGAACAGATTTCTATGGAAAGCCACTGGTGACTTTTATCCACTGACTACTTCCTTCTATGCCTACTTTACCAATTTTTAATTGACTGTTTATCCATGACAGGACCTACCTTCTTACATACAATACAGGTTTACTATGGCCTCTTAATACATTAATATATCAGTATCTTTCAACTTTTTGCTATGGCATGATATTTATCATTGCACAGTACCTAGGACATAACAGAATCACAGAATCATAAAATCATAGAATAGTTTGGATTGGAAAGGACCTCAAGATCATCTAGTTCCAACCCCTGTGCCATGGGCAGGGACATCTTGCCCTAAACCATGCCACCTGAGACTCTGTCCAACCTGGTCTTGAAAACTGCTAGGGATGGAGCACTTCCTTGGGCAACCCATTCCAGTGCCTCACTACCCTCACAGTAAGTAACTTCATTTTTATCTATCCTGAACTTTCCCTGTTTAAGTTTGAACCCTTTGTCCTATTACTACAGTCCCTGACGAAGAGTCCCCTCTCTGACATCCTTGTAGGCCCCCTTCAGATACTGGAAGACTGCTATGAGGTCTCCACGCAGCCTTCTCTTCCCCAGGCTGAACAGCCCCAACTTTCTCAGCCAGTCTTCATACAGAGGTGCTCCAGCCCCCTGATCATCCTTGTGGCCCTCCTCTGGACTTGTTCCAACAGCTCCATGTCCTTTTTATGTTGAGGACACCAGAACGGCACACAATACTCCAAGCGAGGTCTCACGAGAGCAGAGTAGAGGGGCAGGATCACCTCCTTCGACCTGCTGGTCACGCTTCTTTGGATGCAGCCCAGGATACCATTAGCTTTCTGGGCTGTGAGCGCAGACTGAAGCTGGCTCATGTTCAGTTTCTCATCAACCAATGCCTCCAAGCCCTTTGCTGCAGAGCTGCTCTGAATCAGTTCTCCACCCAACCTGTAGCTGTGCCTGGGATTGCCCCAACCCAGGTGTAGGACCTTGCACTTCACTGTACTGAACTTCATGCCTTGCCTTACCTCTGTGGGCCATTTTCCTCCCACGGTGCACTTGTTTTACTTCTTTGTGTTTCGGGGCTGTTTTCATTTTTCATCTTTTTAAAGCTAAATCAAAGTACAGATAAATTTATTTTTTTTAAACTGATAGTGAATAGATCACATGTTCCCTGTGACCTCTTAAAAATTAATCGTAAAAGCATACAGTCAGTACAGAGACCCACCCAATATACAGGTATTTGGCAGCTATGTGAAGAGGGCAAACAGCTGCTGTGTAGAAGAATTTAATCTCTCCTGGGAAGAGAGATTGGAAGGAAGAGGGGGGAAAAAAATACAAAATGAAGGACCTGTAAATCAGCTCTATAGGCTCATAATTATGGCAGCATTCAGAATGAACGAGAGCAGATGCTTAGGCAAAAAGTCTAACAATAGAGCAAAAATACAATATGCTCTCACAGTCTTCCACAATATGCAGTTAACCAATTACTGAATCAGAGGCTCTAGCTGCTTTTTATTCTATGTAACACTTGATGGAACTTTCTTCCATAGATTTTCTGAAACACCACTTGAACATTTTTAATTTCTGGCATAAACAGTGCCTGGTAACAGTATGCTCCAGCATTTAGCTATGCCACAGGCAAGTATCTAATTTTAGTTCAAAAATTCCACCTGGTTCAAAATTTCCATCCCATGTTCTTCACAAGTTCTTTTTGTATAGAAAGAAAAAAAGCCCTATGAATGATGATTCCCTAATCACAAACTTCATCCCATATTTTTTTTAATACATTTTTAACAACTGCTTCATCTCTTTTTCCAAGTGAAAACTTACAGTCGATTTAATCTCTGTCAGTATAGGATGCATCACATCCTTCTATTATCTTTACTATCTATATTTCTTTACCATTTTCCCAGGGCTACAGTGCCTTCTTTAAGATGGGGTCAACGAAGGCAGCAGGGGTGATAACTATTCAAAATGTGACAGAACACAGGTTCATGGAGTAGCATAATTCTTCTCATTCCTACCCCAGTTACGCCATATGTTTCCATTTTGCTAGACACTGAGCATAGATTTGGCAATGTGAAAGAGCTGTCTTTACTGACTGCTGCAAGTTAAAGTACCAGGACAGTCAAGATAGTCACCTGGCTTATGAGACCTATCAATCTTTGTGACCATTACTCCATCATACTTACTGGAGATGGTTGGAGGGACAGCAGAATGCTCGAATTCTTCCCTTATTCCTACCATTCTCACAGTGCCAGGTTTTACAACTTTCAACCCATTAAAGCAGCTAGATAGCCTGCTCACTGCCACTCCAAGTGCTGGAAGGTTACTTCCTGCTGAAGGATGCTTTTCACCCATCCTCTCACCACTGGCTAGTCATGCATCATCATCTCGAGAGCTCACTTTCTGCATGAACAAGCAGTTCACCTGATACAGAACTAGACAGCCACATTGATTTCCACTAAGTTCTTTGAAAAGCATTACTGACAGCAACCCACTACAAGCATTAATATAGCATATCTTTCCCAATGCAACTTAAGCTGTCAAAAAAAAACCTTTACAGATGAGATGCTTACAGAGCTGAGGACATAAGCCAGTGTTCTTTGCCCAGAGCAGGTGGTGACAGACTTGGCTTTATGAAAAAATCGCGGCTAATTAACTCAATTAATTCATTTTTAACCTCAGCCTTTGGTTCCTACATGTCACTGAGTTAATCTTTTAATTCACACATAGCGAAGACAATGCAAAGCTATACTAAATCAGCAGGAACTGAAATTAAACTACACTTCATCAAGCAAATAATTTTATCCACACTGCATCCATTATTTATTGACTCAAATGTGCATACAATCCATTCCCAAGCTTAAAAATACATGCATGCCTACTACACACCAGGCAAGTAATTCAGGTAAATATATTTCCATCCTGTACTGCCAAAACTGATTGGTTCTGCATAGCATGAACTATTGAACAGTGCTTAGATTGAAGCTGTGCTTGAAGGAAATTAAAGGGTGCTCTCAAATCTTAAAAAAATGAGGAGAGAGAGAGAGAGGGAAATCATCCTGGGAGGTGATTTCACTGCATTAGACTACTAGGCCATTATTCATGCAGAGCAGACACACAGTTAACATGTAGAGAGCTACAACATGGCAGCTCTTCAGACACTAGTACTATCTCCAGGAATACAGCTGCAAAAGGAACTGAGTTCATTCAAAGTACTTGAAAAGGTTAGAATCTGGATTTCATGTGAGATTACTGTTGTTGGGGTTTTTTTTATGGTTTACCTTACATTTATACCACTTATGCAGAAGTGACCAATTACGTATCTCAGCTGCAAATGAGATGTTAAACTACAAAAACTCTGCTTCTAAGAGCTGCAGAAAGCTGCTTTGTGAACATGACCAACAATTAATGCAAAAATTACATAGGATGGAGTAAACTACCAAGCTGTGAACACTTCACAAAGTGTTACCTGTCATGCACACTAAGGCTGGCAGACATGAAAGGTGTTTTGCAAGAAAAACAACTTCCAAAACTTTTTGATGGAAGTGATTAGCTCTGTTTAGAACTGTGACTCAGTGAGATTGTGTGAATTGCTTTTAAAATGTCAAGTTTAAAAGGTAAGAAACTAAATACTTAAACCTTGAGGGTACCATGTTGAGAGCCCCTTATTTTGATTCTTGCTCTACAATAGGCCCAGCCATTTCTTTTTAACTGTTCATTGCTAAAAACTTATACACAGTATTTGTAGCATAAGCTGTAGTAAAGGGTTATTATTCCTTCCCAGTATGATTATCTGCACTATGGAATAAAGGTATTTCTTGCTTTGTACTTCTTGCTCTCCCCTAACAAATCACAGAATGGTTGGGGTTGGCAGGGACCTCTGGAAATCACTTTATCCAAACCTCAGCTTAAGCACAGCCACTTGAAGCCAGTGGCCCAGGTCCATTCCCAGATGCTTACTGAATTATCTCCAGGGCTGGAGATTCCACAATATCTCTGGGCAACCTCTGATCAGTCACTCTCACAGTGAGAATGACTCCTGATGCTCAGAGGGAACCTCCTGCATTTCAGTCTGTGCCTGCTGCTTCTGGTCCTGTTACTGTGCACCAAGAGCCTGGCTCTGTACTCTTTGCAACTTCCCTGCAGGTATGTACATAACTTTGTATTGTTTTATCCTCAATGTCCTAGTTTCAAAATGACCAAGTGGCAAAATTATAATCTTTGTTTTAACCCATGATCAGTATAATCTTCTAAGGGTTAGAATTTTTGATTGAATTTCCCTCTTATTGAGGAAGCAATTCAACTCAGCAATTCTTCTCTGTGTCAACTGTTCTAAACTTTAGGCAATAGGAAAAACTATTCACCAAGAATTTGCAGTAAATCTTAGATCTTTTCTCAGAGGTCAGTCCAGATACCCAGTATGTGAAGCACACAGCTTCAATAGAAAGATAAGGGCAGAATTATTCAGCTCAAAAAACCATGTCAGGGTATGAGGCATGCAGAGACACATATTCAGTCAACTAAGCAAAAAAACTTAGGTGCTGAGGTTTTTTTATTCACTGTTTTGTCAAATCACTCTTTTTTTTATTCAGGCACCCAAATCCACCTAAAATTAAGGGTGGAGAGATAAATCTCTTTCTGAATCTGGGCTTCATCTCTTTCTCTGAAATACGCATAATTACCAAAGATGCATTAAGCACATCAGACCATGCAAGTTCAGAGGAGCACCGCAATTCACTGCTCCCAGGGATGAGCATGAACACTCATGAGCGTTGTTCTGGATTTAATAGTGCAACAGCAAATGGACTCCAAGAATAACAGCACTGCTGGAATAGAGGCCATGCCCAGCATTTCCCTGCACATATCTGAAGCAGCACCTGCACTGTGCAGAGGCAGACCTACACCCTGAGGGCCCTGCCAGCCAGCCCACAGCTCCTGGGGGAGAGGCAGATGGCAGTTCACACAACTATCCTGACCAGTGCCAGTGGGTCATTGTTTTTTCATATTTAAAACTGAGTCTGTTTACTTTCCATTAACTTGCCCCAATTTGTGGATTTCCAAAATCTGTGTCACCTGAAATCCCTGTTCCAGGTTCATAAGATCAGGGTTTGTTAAAATTAATTACTGGGCAACACTCTCTGACCTTTGTCAGCAGATCCTGAACCTAAGGCCATGATAAACTGTTACTAATGATTACTAAATGTGTTCCTCTATCCAATGCAATACACAATGTCTTTAAAGCTAGAAGAGAACTGCTGGTCTACATACCTTTTCACTGGGGAAGGTGCAATAATTTTGGTAGTCCCTTCATCCTCCTCGTTTGTGGTAATCCGGCTCATGTTCTTAGATCCTGGAAAAAAAAAACCAACAAAAACCAAACACGGAACAGTCCTGTAGCAAAAAACTTGCACCCCTATTCAGTATCACATACTGAACAAAGGGCAGCATGAGAGATAAAATGATACACAAGACATCTGGTGCATGCACTACTTCCTAAGGATGTATAAAGATCATACTTTTATGTCTTACCCTTCTAAGAAAGTTTAACATGCTTAACATTGGGGAATTCATTAGTCTTGCACATAAGACAAAGGGGTTTAAAGCTGTTGTTCTCAAACCAAGTCTATGACATTGCTACCAGAAAGGAATTCTCTGCTGAGTCAACAATAAGAAGAAAAGCATGAGTAGAATACAGGCCATGAAAACACTTGGGGATCCCCACTGCAGTAACTATAGCCTCCAAAATGATTGTTATATTAGATAGTAAAGCAAAACTAGTACATTTGTTCTAAGAAACCATTTTAAATTGATGTAGCAACATAGTGCAACACAACACAAATTTATCCTAAGTTATGACCAGGGAAATAATAACTATAAATCAATAATTATGAAATGAATAATGTAAACAGAGAGAGACAATAACAAATAATACTCTGACAGAGACAGCTAAGCATCAGTTTCAATGAGTCATCAACTTTCAGCCAATATTTGAAAGTTATCTGACTAGTTTCCAGTTTTGTGCAAAATGCTCTTTCCATTTTGATTCTACTTTTTGCAGTGTTGGCACTGCAGTCCCCACCTGCACCACAGGAAGGAACCCGAAGAAGCAGGGGGAACGTGCACTTTACCCTCTTTTTGAGACCTTATATAACAGGCTTCAAACACATTTGGGTATTCATGATTGAGGAGCACTAAGGGTCAAGGGAATCTCTGAATTTTATACTGGGTTTAAATCAAAGTCATAGAATCATGGAATAGTTAGGGTTGGAAGAGACCTCAAGATCATCTAGTTCCAACCCCCTTGCTATAAGCAGGGACACCTCACATGATAATATTATGCTCTACAGATGTATTTGTTCAGTATCATGAACAAAAGCAAACTGTTCTGTTCAGCTTGTTATGTAGTAATATATTAATCATCGATACAAATTTGTTCTACTGGCACTCTGATTTTAGTTACCATGGTGTGATGTTAATATTAATATGGTCATTTCTCACAAAACTGCTACCACATAGAGAAACAACTGCTAAGTGAAACAACAAAGCAACACCACTGATGATGTATATCAGCTCTAAACAGGATATATTCCGAGCATGTTCATGAAGATAATGAAACAGATCGACTGAAGCCTGTAAGACTGCTAACGTCTGGGACCTCTGGGTCCTCTGGGACAAGCAAGCAACATCAGTGTTGTTAATATAGTGGTATAAACTCAAAGCCCTTTTGCTCAGCTAAAACACCTGAACATCTTAAACTGTGATGAGATTTTGCATTGTAAGCTTTCTCTACAATCTCAGAGAAAGATCTCCACAATTTCCCTCAACTTTCCATATCAACCCTTTGACATGTAAGGTCTCTGGACTTTCCTCTTCTTCAGCACATGTACTTGAGATATCCTGAGGCATCTTGTCTGGCCATCAATTGCTTTTCCTGCAGGTTAAATCTGCTAGTCTTCTGCAGATGCTTCATATGCTGCAGAGGGTCTCAAGTGGCCTTTGTCACCTTTGCTGAAGCAATTCAGCTGAGCTGTTCAGGTGCCTGACTTTACTACTTTTCATTATGTAGTTTACTCCTTTCCCCACTTAAGTTTTTCAGACTAATGCCTGGCACAGGAGGGAAGCAGCTCGAGTCCTGTCTTGTACAGTATTTGCTCCTTCAAAGTAATTTTTGTAGTTTATAAAAGCATAATCATTAGGAAGGACGTGGAATATTCTGAAGAAGGAAATGCAGAATGGGCACAGATTCTCAAACAGAAAGGAAACAAAAGTTTTGGCATTCTCATTAAATCCTCTATTTTACACAGTGAGATACAACCCATGCTCCAGACTCATTGAAGAACTATTATTTTCTGTTTTCAGGAATGAAGCAGTTGCTACACTTCCACTAGGACCTGCTTGGTAATAAATTCAGAATTACTGAATGAAAAACTTTCTTCAGTTAATGTGGATCTGAAAATGATCAGAAAAAGAATCACCAATCTTCATTAAGGCCATAGAAGACTACACAAAACCTCTTCCTCTGACCTCTAGAAAGGGAAGGATGCCAGCAGTCAAAATCACAAATAAATAAAGATGACATTCCCACCTTTAGCTTAGGAAGGCAGTGAAATGAAAATGGAGTAGGTTAAAATGTTAAACCACAAGGGTATCTCACGGTTTCTGACCATACTGTTTTGCATACACATGCATTTAGTTCCTATGCCATCAAATACATAAGATAAAATAACACACTATAATAACTTAGTCCACAGAAGTAACAAAGCCAGCAAAGATATGACTTTTCAAACAAAGAAAATAATTTCAGTACTCCACATAGTACAATGCAAATGAGGTAGCTTCCAATTTTGAGGTCATCAGAGTGCTCATAACTTGATGGAGCAATAAAAACTCATGCTCCAAAATATGTCATAACTATGAAACAACTCTCAGAAAAAGAGCTAAGAGTCAAGTGCTACAAAAGTAATAGTCACCTCCAAAACCGACCCTTTGCTATGTCTGGCAACAGCATTACCATTCTGCAACACCAAGTCACCTCTGGGTGTCAGGTGATGAGGGCTCGTGAGATACAGAGTGCAGAAGCTCTGTGATGCCTTTGCAACTCCCTCAAATTCTGCACAAAGACTGGTGCTGCAGAGCCTATATGCAGCACTTCAGCTTTTGGAGCAGCCAGGACCAGTAAATCCTTAAAATAGGGGCAGCTGCTTCTCACTGTTGAGTTCCCTGGTTACCATTCTACTATTTTAGCATTTACTTAGTTGAGGGAAAACCAAAGACAACATACCAATGACTTACACACAAAGGTAGAGATACAAATAAATACAGAAATACAAAATAGGTTTCTACTGTGACAAAACCTCATACTAGCAGTGCTCGACCCCATCACTGCCCACAATGAGGACCTTTGCTTTGCTTTTTAAAAGACAAGATCTTGCTGTACAATTCTGTTGAACAAATGACTAGCTTAATTAGGAACTTTCTGTCCACACTTACAGAAACTGTAACAATTTTTTTTACCTATTTTCCACTTCATGTATTTTTTACTAACTACACTACTGTTTACCAACATACACCTCTGTATGATACAGTATCCCTACTATAAAAGAATAGACTCCAGAAAAACTGTCCAAACACAAACCATATTGCAGTAATGTGGCAAAGTTATGCCACTTTTTGTTGTATACCAAGGTAACAGGACTCTCAAACATACCACAGATAGCCAGAAATCCTGAACATCTCATTTGTAGCAAGTATTCCTAGCTGCTGCTGTCAGCATCCACTGCACTGAACTCTTCCCTTTTACAGCCATCTCAATTCTGATTTGTGCATTTAATTTAAATAGACCATTATATTTTCAAAAACTCAAATGTCCAAAATCTCAAGAGACTGGTAAGCTAATTAACTTTTCATACCTGTTTATCAACTAAAGCCATTTCAGTGATGTTATCTGAAAGTACTGTTTGCATTTAAATCTATTCATGAAAGCAGTAGATAGTATGATCAAAAGGAAAGCATGCAAGAAGAGCTCATGCTTTGCACTGTGTGCTACTAAAAGCCTATAAAACTTAATGGACTTCCATATGCCTACACTAGCATCGCCTTCTCTGTGATTACATTTATTTACTAAACTAGTTTCTAATCCTGTAGCCGCAAGGGTTTGTGCATCTCGCACCACATGCATGAAATGCAGAAGCAGTCATATCCATCCTTTTACAAAACCTAGGATTTAAAATAAACTTTAAAGTGTAAAGTTCAAGGTAAATAAATAAGTAAATAGATAAAACTACCCCAATTCTAAAATTTAACTTTCAAACCCCATCTCAAAATTTTCTGGGAAAAGATCTGAGACTTTGAATGAGCCAACCAATGGTTCTAGCTACCATGACTGAGGTTGGCAAAGCAGGGTCTGGGGTAATATGGAAGTTAGTGGCAATATGTAAGTTAATCAGGGCAGGGACTGTGACTGCCTGAGATTGCTAAGGGACTATTACAATACAGACAGTACTGTAATTTTAATACGTGTTCCCAATTCTCAGCCTGGCTTTAAGTCAGAATGGTAGCATGCAGTTTACACTAGTTTATACAACTACCTTGTGTGCAAGGCAGAGACAAATCAAATCATCAGCTACCAAACAACAAACCCTAAGCAATGTGTTTTTCACTACTGAATAAACTCAGACCTACAGTAACAGGTCTGGTCACATCAGTGTTCGCCCAGAAGAGACATTCCCAAGAAGCTTTTCACATGTAGAATTTAGCCAAAATAATGAATGCCTTCACAGAACACGTTGTTGCAAAAGCTGAACATTACCAGTCCTGCCCTAAGAGGGTAAAACAGAATAATGAGACATCCTGTCCCAACACTGAGTTTACAATTTGCAATCAGAACAAAACGCAACTGTCATTCCCTCTCAGTGGAAATGAAATACAAGAATAAGCAAACAAAATAAGCTATGCGTATCTCACATCTAAGACTTTACAGAACAAAACAAAAAAAACCTTCTCCAACTGAACACCAACCTGCACAACAACCCAAGCACACATAAAAAAAAAATTAATATAAAAACATCGGTTGCACAGCCATTTAAGTTTCCTGATCTGGTTTTTACACTAACCGTAGAACACCTGAGATGTGAAGCATATTGATCAAATTACATAAGGGAGGTTACTGCATCTTAACCCACTGTAATTTGGATTCTAGGAAAGCAGTCTGCCACGCTAAATCCAAATTACCTGCACTGTCTATCCTATCAGGGGAATCAGTCAACGGCAGTGGCTTTTATACAAGAAAGCTGCTTTTTCTCTGTTCACAGTATCATCTCCATCATTCCCTCTCTTAAAGCACAAATATTTTTACTGAAAACATTGACGTATATATTTTCTGCAATTCTGCAATTGTCTTGGCATCTAGTCCAACTCTTAACCCAGAGTTCACCAAGTGGCTGCAGTCCTAATGACTTGAGCATACTTTAATGGACCAGTGAGACAAACATTAGCTGCTCAGCTCTGCAAAAGATAGGTAACCCCTACCTTCAGGTGACAGGGAAAAAAAATAAAAACATATACCATGTAACTGTTCATAACACCAGAGCATGTACACAAAGAGAAGGAACAAGGGAAAACACTTTAATGAGATGCCAGAGGTTAGAGACTAGCAACTTCACACATACCTTACAATGGAGGCAATGAAGACTGCACATGCTACAGTCATGCTTTTGTAGCTACTGGTTCATGTAACTGCCCCTAAACCACTGCTGTGGCTAGTCCCATTACTGGCAACAACACATAAGAAACAAAATAAAACTAAGCTAAACTAACTTTGTTAGACAGCAACCAGAATAAACATGGCAAGTTTCCACATATATGCATGTACCAGCACCCTTTTAAAACGGTGACCCTCAGAAGTTTATAATGCCTTATTAGCCCATGAGAAAGAGAAACCTGCATACATTTTAAAGGCCAGACAAGTTTTTCTCCAATTGCTAACACACCACATATACACTTAACTCCATGCATAAGTTCGACCGAAATCCATGTGACTGCTGCCATAGATGAAGCTAAGCATACACACACAGTCACATATAGAACTGGAGCTTGACTTTAGTAAAGCTTTTTGCCTCTATTACTATATATAATAATGAACGCACCCCTTATTCTGGGTGTGACTCCTGTGATCTGTGTTTAGTCTTGCATGTTTCCTCTAAAATCTGTAAAAACTTCAGCTTCCCTTGAAGGTGCATTCCCAAGCATATTCATAATGTAGAATAGATTGGCAGATCACACATCTGAAGGATGTTAAAATAGCAGACGGCATCTCACTAACTTTTTTCCACTTAATATCAAACTAAAGGGATACTTCCCTTGAACTGGAAAGAGGATGTGTGATACAGACACTTTGGGTCAAGCAGCTGGAAAAACGGACTACCAACGAAGGTATAAAATTGTTTAGAGAGAGACAGTACTGCTGAAAAGAACAAGTTCTCACTGCTTGTTTTCAAACTTCCCTTTCATGCTTTGCATTAGACTTACAGAAATGTAGCAAATTATGTTTGATCCACACCATCTCTTTTACCCACAAAGTTAAGAGTTTGTAGATCCAGTTAATGCCAGGTATAAAGACTGATCTAAGGCAAATGAGAGAATCCGTTCTGAGAGAATCTTAAGGACACTGCAGCAGTTGTGAGTCACATCTCAAAAACTAAATTAACCAAAGACTAAAGAAGACACCTCTCCACAGGCCCAGTAAAGAAGGACTTACCTGTCTGTTGTGTTCTTTTTGGGTAAGTCTTGCTGCGACTTCTTTCAATGCATTGGTCAGGCCGTGGGAGCTGCACAGAAGGGTCTCTGGTCATCTGCAAAGATGTTCTGCCACTTGGAAACACATGGAAAACATGAGAAAACACTTGGAAAGTTATCAAAGGAATAGAGGATCTTTAGACTGGGAAAAAAAAAAAACCAACCAACCAACCAAACAAAAAAAAATAACCCACCAAAAATGCATGGGGTTTGGGCAGCATGTTTTGTTAGCTTTTCACATCTCATCCCACCTCTGGTTCTCCTGCTAAGTAGCACTACCCTGACTTCAGTTTTGAATCAGGCATTGGCAGAATCATTAACAGACTGTGCCAACCTCTTCTATATTTGTCATTTTCAAGAGGACCTAAGCAACTAAAACAAAATGCTGGTTTATTAGGAATAGGAAAAAACAATGTGACCTTTTGTAACCTCAAAGTCAGTTCAAAGACACAGAAGGAAATATATATTGTTACTAGCAAGTGCCAACAACCACAAAGGCATCACATATGTAGATTTTCTGAGTTATGCAAATACCTCCACTAAATATGGGTTGCATTTTCACCAATAGCCCCAACCAACACTACCGAATTTTTATCTTCTCAAAATCTGTAAAATAACTTAAGGAAGAAAAAATCCAAAATCACATCACAGTAAAGCTGACTGATGACCAGTTTAATAGGGCTTTTTTCCTATGTTAGCTGGAAACTACTCCTGCTCATTGG
This sequence comes from Agapornis roseicollis, assembly GCA_002631895.1. Lineage (NCBI taxonomy): Eukaryota > Metazoa > Chordata > Aves > Psittaciformes > Psittacidae > Agapornis > Agapornis roseicollis. Next base: position 42,054 of record NDXB01008113.1, read on the forward strand.
CAACCATGCCAGTCTTGCAAATTCCAGAAATAGTTTTAACGAAACATCTGCAGATAAGACCTTCCACGAACACTAACACCTCTATGTATTAACTGAAGCATCGGATTTTATGAGAAGGAAACTGCTCTCCTGACTGTTTGCCACCTAAGGAGAAGTAGAAAATTAAAAAGCAAAAAGACAGTAATGGGCCCCACGCATGCACAGTCAAATGCAACTATACTTAAGAGCTAGAGATGTGTACAGATACACACAACACTGTCACTACTTTTGCTGCCAAAACAGGGACCAAAGGTAAAGAGGGAAGACAATCAAAGCTGATGGATAAGCAAAGCACATGTAAATGCTGCTACTGCTGCTCTGAATTTTAAGAAAAAAGTTAACATGTCAATCACCAATTGACTATAACTACTTGTCATTAGTGCTGTATAACCAATAGGGTGCAACTAGATGTCACAACCCACATTTCCTAGAACATCCAACTCAGGTCGGGGAGTTCTCAAGAATCACTGCAGCAAAATAGGGAACAACTCATATTAGAAGGAAAACACACACTTTCATGTTTTCTACACAAAACTAACATTATAAACGTAGCTGCCAGTAATGACCATCATCCCAACATGGCAAGTCATATCACATATTACCCTTGAAACTGATTAAAAAAGGAAGAACTTAAACACACCACCATCCGGAGTAACACAAATGTAGTTAAGTGCTTCATGGTATGTTTTTAAAATTTTTTTAATGTCCTGGTCAGGACAAAACCTTCTCTGTCCCAGCACCAGTGCCCTACTCCAATCTGCCAAAATGATCCAACAGAGGAAACTGTGATCTGCAATACTGTTTGGAATCCAGAATTCCTATCCATTTTTACAGGTGGGATAATGTGGGTCTGGATCCAACTAGAAATCCAAAAGGCAGTACAATCATTCCCCTGCCTACAGTAAGGAGGAGGTTGATCATGCTAGATAACATGTTAACCCAAATAATCTTAACTACTATGAAATACTCTGAAGATGGGACAGAAACACACCAGTGATCCTTGTTGGACACAGTCCAGACTCAGTCAAATGAGCTCAGATTAAGAACTCGTATTGTCATCTCTCCATTGGCAACAACTATCTTACAAATGAGATCGTACATCGAAGGGTGAATTCTGACTGACGGAGGACAACAAACTTAAAAATATAAAGTCTCAGTAAAACTCAGTAAAAACTACTGGGCTTCTCACATCTCACAATTTTAACTGCATCCTTTATCTGCTAGTTCTTTGGGACAGAGCAGCTAGATCTTACACCTACTCTCCCTCCCAATTCAGGCTAAAATTGAGACCAAGTCCTCCCTATATATTCTTAGTCTGAAGTTACCGCATCTTTTAGAGCGTGCAGCCTTGAATGCTTACCCAAACTTCCCAGATATTCCAGTTAAAAAAGATACCCACACCTCCTTTCAGGCTTGCCCCCACTTTTATTTGTGAGTCAACAGCACTGCACCAGCAGTACTGTTACAGGATTAAATACAACCATTAGGATCGAGAGCCTTTGCTCAATTGCAACTGTAAAGAAGGGCATCACAATTATAGACTTCATACACTTCCTTGCACCAATCCTTTGCTAATTTCCAGAAGAGAGCTGGGAGCAACATTCTCTTTGTCCTGGTATTTCCCAGGTTTCAGGAAAACCCTTTAGGACATGAACATAATTTCACAACTTACAAGGAGATTTTGACTTCAAGCATTGCCAAGGCTGCTTGCACTTTCACTATGGGCTATACCAGGCCCAAGCCAACTCTGGGGATCTGAAGAATGAGAAGTAATAAACATTTACTCACAGACTGTCAGATTTCCAAAGGGAGTCTGTTAAAATCACCCTGATTCATGCTTTGTCAGGACTGCTCTGAGTCACGGTCTGGGTGGGGTTTTTCTTTTTCATTGAAGAGGATAAAAGAAGGAATGAAGAAAGAGCAAACTGAAGTTTAAACAATGCAATGAATTTACCTGTACCGATGTTTATAACCTATGGATCCAAACTTGCTGAATTTTCTTGACAGAGAGTTCGATTCATTCTCTGGCACTCTATGATAGTTTGAAAAATAGAATAACAGATTATATAGATAGGTCTCAATTACAGTCCCATTCCCAAAAAATGAAAAGAAAAATACAAACTTCAGATTCCCTAAAAAATATTTTTCTGCTAGTTTCTCTTCATTCCTACCTACAGGCACATTCTTACAGTGTTGAGAGCTCCACAAAGCCATGTATATGTCCTCCTCTTTTGAATACACACTTCTTTATTTCAGGGTTTACTATAAACTGCTGGCAATAGAAACCTTTTGCTTAATATTCCACAGGAGTAGGCAAAAACACTATCCCACAGTAAGGGATACCCATTTTCTTAGGTTACTCATTTACAGCACTGCTAAATTCAGGCCCAAGCATCTCACTGAGCAGTTCCCAGCTAGGCACCTTTGCACATTTCTGTTGGTGTTTTTGCTACAGTGAAGAAAGTGTTTTGAGATGTGTAATACTGGAAACTTTTTATGCATTTCAATAAGTAACGTTATGGAAATTCAACGAGCTTTTCTACTGAAAAACAAAATTTCTGTAAACTGTAGAAAATAGTAATGTCTGAAATCCAAAGGCCTCAACCAAGTAAATACTGCTACAGAAAATTTTATGGTTAAATATGTAAAAATGTGTATGTCAGCGTAAATCCTGCCACATACATTTGTGGATACTTCTGTTAAAGGCTACTTTATGCAACCTGAGATACTGTTTCAAAAAGAATTCTAAGACAAGAGAAACAACCAAAATAAATAAAAAATAAAAAACAAACAAACAAAAAACATAAAAAATAAACAAGTTTAAAATTACTACTTCACATCATTATAAAAAAGGGAAGGCACCACCTTTTAAAAGCATTCTATAATCAAGAGCAAAAATGTGTTTCCAGGCAGCAAGCCTGTGTTACACCACCTAGAGTGTAAACAGGTATAAGTACTCAACTGTGCTGAGTAAAGTTTTCTTAACACAATACCCATGCTTCTGGTTAGTGAAACTGCAGCTTCTGCACTGCTCACCTGAAGAACGTATGATGCTCCACACAGCATTTCCAGAGATGTTTGCATGTGACCTTGTTACGTGCTTCAAAAAAGAAGGAAGTTTCATTGCACTGAAAACAAAACAAAGCAAACCAAAATTGTTGTAAGGGATTCTGCCAGGGAAGTGAATACTTACTGAACACAAGAACTGCCCATCTCTTATCAAGCCACATGAGAAAAGATAGCAGTATGAAGAAAAGCATATTCTATAATTCTGTAGAAATCCTCACTTAAAAAGAGGTTTTCTTTTTGGCTTCTCATTGCCAGAAAATAATTACTTACAGAATTAATTCCTTAGTGTTGTGAAAAAGGAGAAACAGAAAACAAAAAACAAGAATGGAGATTATTAAAACACTGCTGTTCATTACTGTTCACAGATACCACCTTTTTTTCTAACTAAAAAGGACAAGGGCTTTCTCAAATAGTATGTTTTTGATGTTTACTGAAACTGCACCTCAGATGTCAAGCAAAAATATATTCCCAAGGCTCTGTTAAACACTATAGAAAAAGCTGAGAGTAAGTAAAAGAAACTCAAGATTTGTGGTAAACTAATAAGAAAAAGCAACACAGAAAATGCACAAAAGATGTAGAGAAGAACAGAGGTGAACTGGAAACAAAAAAGATGAGAGGAAGGAATCATAGAATAGTTAGGGTTGGAAGGGACCTTAAGATCATCTAGTTCCAACCCCCTGCCATAAGCAGGGACACCTCACACTAAACCATGTCACCCAAGGCTTCGTCCAACCTGACCTTGAACAACCTCCAGGGATGGAGCATTCACAACTTCCCTGGACAACCCATTCCAGTGCCTCACCACCCTCATTGTAAAGAACTTCATTTTTATCTATCTTGAACTTCCCCTGTTTAAGCTTGAACCCGTTACCCCTTGTCCTGTCACTACAGTCCCTAATGATGAGTCCCTCCCCAGCATCCCTATAGGCCCCCTTCAGATACTGGAAGGCTGCTAGGAGGTCTCCATGCAGCTTTCTTTATTTGAGGCTGAACAGCCCCAACTCTCTCAGCCTGTCTTCGTACGGGAGATGCTCCAGTCCCCTATCATCCTCGTGGCCCTTCTCTGGACTTGTTCCAACAGCTCCATGTCCTTTTTATGTTGAGGACACCAGAACTGCACACAGTACTCCAAGTGAAGTCTCACGAGAGCAGAGTAGAGGGGCAGGATCACCTCCTTTGACCTGCTGGTCACAGCAGAAATAGATATAAAAAAAAAAATAAAAAAAAAAAAAAAAACATAAAAAAAAAAAAAAAAAAAAAAAAACAAAAAAAAAAAAAAAAAAAAAAAAACAAAAAAAAAAAAAAAAAAAAAAAAATTAACTTCAAAATAATTCAAAATAATAGGAAAAATATCAAAGATAAAAGGCATAAAAAAAAAATCTCCTGAGGAAGATAATAAAATAAGAATATTGGGAGCTTAAAACCTAATCACTGGAAACTGGCAGTCAGTACAGCAGACATGAGAAAAAGGCAGGGAGAGATGAAAGAGAAGTCCAACACATACAAACTATAAAACACTTCCAATAGACAAGAAAAAGCAACATACACATCACACTGCCTGTTTCCAATAAGCTAAACATTCATATATGGTCACATAAATTACATTTCCATGTATCTGCCACTCTGAACTTAAGTGTCCAGTTTTGTATCCATGATTTGCACAAACAGTGGAGTAGTGCCACTGGTATTCAGTCACGTGATACTATCTGTAACAAAACTCAGTCCATTTCCCTGCTATGTGAATTACAAAGAGGGTATGATTCATACTACTTTCAGCAGCTGATTTTAGGAAATTGATGCCCCTGCACTAGTTATACTGCTGCAGTGCCATGTTGCCTAGAATTCAAAATTTCACCTCTAACAAAAATCAACTCTATTAACAGCTGCCAGACAGTCTCACAAAATCACAAATTACCAGCCCTTCCTCCACAATGAAACGAGTAACAGTGAAAGGCAGAACTTTGCACCTGTGATTAGAATAACTGAGATTTCATTTCCTCACAAAAACAAACAAAAAAGACATCAAACAAAACAAACTGGAGACATATATATGTTCTTATTTCCTCCCATGGATTATTTTATTTAGTTTAAATGGCTGTCTGGATCAGTCCCATGAAACAGCCAAAGAATGAAAATCATCATTATTCCTATAAGTGTTTTATAAATATAGATACATAGTCCTTTACAGCCCTATAAATACATTCCTATAGTTCCTTAAAATACTGTTTCAGGCTTCATAGGGATTTTATCTCTCTGCAAGATTCACAAGCGATTTAACTTGGAGCAAAAAGAGGTTTAATTTATAAAAAGTGAAACCAGAAACAAGAGTCTATTCACTGAAAGACCAAACTGCATTTTTAAAGTTTTAAAGCAGACATCTCAAGGGGTACTCTTCATTTGCTTATTTCACACATAATATAAACATAGCTTCATACGTTAGGATTTCATTTACATTACAATTTTCAGATCAGACTGTCATTGGATATGATTCCATATAAACCTACACAATTGTAGTCACCAGTGCACTTTTAAAGAACAGTATCAGATGTGGCCCATGGTACTGCAAACTTTATGCAACATGATGAGTCAATTTAACTTCAGCTAGGAAAGAACTCACTTTAAATACGCAGGATCTTGCTCCTTCTTTTTGTCCACTCATCCTTCTTGTCCACTCCTAAACTTGATTTTTATGCAAAGAATCCTCTGCTGCACTTGAATTTGTTTAATTACTTAACCTTGGAGGACAGAATTTGTGAGATGGGGGAATACAGGAGCACAGAAGCAGCCATGGGTGTTTGGAGGATTTTTAAAGACACTTTCAAAATAAGGTATTTCTGCTATATCTTAGTATTAGCCCAGTTCAAATGCCACTGAATTCCAATTCATGGTAATATTCCCATTAGAGAAAAGGTAATGTTTGTCTATGTATTCTTGTTTTTTATGAAATTTTCCCGTATACATAATAACCTACAACAAAATCAGTAAGTGACTAAAAGAGGGACAGTATATGGACATTGCCATTTGCTTGAAAGATATGACCAGCAAACATTACTGATTCACTTGAAGGCATTATTTTCTAAGGTGGAAGAAAGCTCAACTAAGCCGGTCAACAGAAAAAATTTAATGAAAGTGCTTAAACATCTATACTTGGTACACAGCAATCAAAGGCACTCAGGAAAATACAGCATAGGCCTATAGATCCAACTTATCAGCAAGTTATGGAATTCATATCTGGAAAATAAACAACTGCCAAAAAATCAGGGGATGGACCAACAAGTTTTTTGGCAACACGCTGAGGTTTATTTATTTAAATCTGAAGGAAAAGCATGTCTGAAAACTACTGCCTCAGAATGGATGCTTGGAATAATTCAAATAGCACAGTCACATTTTTCTAAAGGGAGAGAAAGAAAGCCTAGGACATTAATCTCCAAGGTCTTTCAGCAACAAAGAAGACAATTCATAATTCTTTTCTCATTTTTCACTTCTTTTGTGAAGAATTCAATAGCTTACTGAAACTAGTTCCAATATGACACTGCACACAGTACATCTAGGTTTAGGACTTTGTCCACTTACTTTTTAAGACTAAGGCTTGCAAGAGCACTGTGATTACCCTTACAATTTGTAAATGCATATATAAATAAAATAAGCAGTACTGAGGCAATAATATCTTCCAGGTACAGCATTTCTTCCCTAAGAGAATAAATTGATTTCTATAGGTAAAGCAAGGACAACCTTACCTGTTAACACCATGGCATTTGTTTCAAATAAAAGGCAACATTTTTAGTATCTTGCACAATTGTAATTTCTTACAGACAGTAAGAGTTACCTTAGTATTTTCTTATTATTCTCATACATCTCAATCAAAACCACAAAGATCTATTCTACTTTTATTAATGATACATAGGAACTGACAGTTCCAAACCCATTCAGTGCTGTTTGGTGCCTCACAAGCTACTCCTGGCTACTCATTCTGCTGCTTTCATAGTGTCCAGTATACTAAAGGCAAGGCACTGTGAACCAGATTGTCTGCACAGTGAAGATCTCCCCTCGCCATGGAACCAGCTTTGGTGATTATCTTTTCTTTCAAAAAGTTGTGCTCACCAAACAAGCAGAAAAATACTTAAGTTTTCTATGGTTATTTTTGATCACATCTCTGACTAGAATCAGCAAAGGAGAAAGCAGGAGAACATGGCCAGAGGCTGCAGAAGGACAGGCATAACTCTTGCAGCAGTATCTACCTGTTGAGCTGTTGGACTACCTTTTCCTAATCCCAAAAAAGGCAAGTGTCGTGGTTTAACCCCAGCTGGTAACCCCATACCAAGCAGCTGTTCACTCACTCCCCCCCGCTTCCTCCCTCGTCTGGAAGAGGGATCGGGGAGGAGAATCCAAAGAATGTAACTCCCATAGGCTGTGTTATAGTTTGAACCCAGCCAGGCAGCACGTTCACCCACTCAACCCCTTCTTCCTGGTAACTCCCAGTTACCTCCTGGGCATGACGTGCTATGGTATGGAATACCTCTTTGGTCAATTTGGGTTCTGTCCCTCCTTTCTCCCGGCCCCCCTTCTCCCCGGCATAGCATGAGGCTCACAAAGTCCTTGGTCAGGGCAAACATCGCTCAGCAACAACCAAAAACATCGGCCTTATCAGCCTTGTTCCCGGGCTAAGTCAAAACACCAGCTACTAAAGAGAAGAAAAACTGACTGCAACTGCTGAACCCAGGACAGGCTGAGATAAGAACAGTCCAGTAACTAAGGTATAGCACCAACCACTACTGCTACCACCAATAACAATAATGGTAAGGGAAATAACAAGGGAAGAAAATACAACCACTCACCACCCTCCAACCAATACCCAGCCTGACCCAAGCAGGGATCTCTCCCTTCCGGGTAACTGCCCCCAGTTTATATAGTGAGCATGATGTGCTGTGGTATGGAATACCTCTGGTTAGTTTGGGTCAGGCATCCTGTCTCTGTGTCCTCCAGGCTTCCCCTCCTCACTGGCAGACCATGAGGCTCAGAAAGTCCTTGGTCAGAGTAAACATTACTGAGCAGCAACTAAAAACATCGGTGTTATCAGTGCTGTTCCCAGGCTGAAAATCAAAACCACAGCACTGCACCAGCTACTACGAAGGAGAAAAATGACTGCTACTGCTGAACCCAGGACAGTGCCCACCCCTTATTCCATACAATTCACATCATGCTCAGATCCCACATTTTCAATATACCATCACTCTTATCTCATATATACACATATACACACACACACATGCACAGAGAGATATCATTCCTTAGTGCATAGACCAATCCCTATGAAGCTGCTGAGTCCATCCAGTCCATGGTATCAGGCTCCATCTCTTGTAACAATCTTTCAGAGCAGGAGAGAGAGTGTGATATAGTCAATCTGCCGGGCCTCCCCATATTTGTATTTCAGCCATCATCCGCTATAACAAAGAGGATTTAACCGCATGGCTTGCTTAACTGCATCACATTTCACATTTGTGAATAAGCTGGGCAATGGTGTCCATTGCTAAGTCCACCCCTCAGTCATGAGTCCATCTGTATGTTGCATCTCTGCTCTGGTGGCCTGAAGTGTCATGGGCCCACCAGGCTCAAAATAATTCACTCTCCCCTTCAGCAGTTTCTGCAACTTGTCGCTGGGGACTGCAAAGAGCTGTCATTCATCTCTGACGCTTCCAAAGCACTGGTGGGGCCCAGTGGACTAGATACTTGCCCATACTGTCCCACACACCCTGCCACTCATGACTGTCCAGCCTCAGGGAAAATCTCTTGGTCCTCCTATATTGTTGTCTAATCCCAGACAAGACTCAAACCTGACTCCTCTTAACTTTCGAGATCAGACAAAAAGGTCATGGATAAAACACACTCTATATGTGTGCCAACATGCTGATCCCCATCACAATCAGCAGGCAGGTCCCAAGGGTACCTAAAGGCCTTTCAAAACCTTCAGAACTCTCAAGTGGTGCTGCTGTACTTGTCCCTGGGGCTGGTGTAGCTGCTGTGTTTGGACCTGAAGTAGTTGCACTGTTTGCTGCTGTCGGAGTTTGAGTAGCTGCTGTACTTGTCACTGCAGTTGGTGGAGCTGCTGTACTCAGAGTTGGAGTAGCTGCGTTATCTGTTGTAGTCAGAGTTTGAGTAGCTTCTGTACTTGTCACTAGGGTGTATGAGAATGTCTCCCTCATAGGCTGACAACCCGAGGAGGAAAAAAAAAATGTGTAATTGTTAAACACTTCTATTATATACATCTCAAAGTATAGAGGTAGTGACCATACTGGGAATATAAGCCAGATCAGTTTCATTATCAATGAGGCTATTGTATTACAAGTCACTACCATAAAGTACAATGAGACAAGAATCTTAGCCCAAGGCCCCCAACTGATAAACACTAAGACAGCAAATACTGGCAGTAAATAAGGTACAAAATGCTGAAACTGTGAGATCAAGAGCAACAACTTTGAGAGCCAATAAATCAGCATTGTGATGAGTGACTATTAATCTGAAACAATGAATGCTCATTAGAAGTATGACTAGACACACTCCGGTCAGATCTGTCATTATCTCAACCCTTCATGCCCCACACTGGGCACCAAAAAGAACTGTCATGGTTTAAGCCCAGCCGGCAACCCAGAACCAAGCAGCTGTTCACTCACTCCCCCCGCTTCCTCCCTCCACTCCTGGAGGGACAGGGAGGAGAATCGAAAGAATGTAACTCCCACAGGTTGAGATAAGAACAGTTTAGTAACTAAGATATAACACAAATCACTACTGCTACCATCAGTAATAATAATGATAAGGGAAATAACAAGGGAAGAGAATACAGCATCTCACCACCCACTGACTGATACCCAGCCTGACCTGATCAGTGATCTCGCCCTTCTGGGTAACTGCCCCCAGTTTTATATACCAGGCATGACGTGCTGTGGTACGGAATACCTCTTTGGTTAGTTTGGGTCAGGCATCCTGTCTCTGTGTCCTCCAGGCTTCCCCTCCTCACTGGCAGACCATGAGGCTCAGAAAGTCCTTGGTCAGAGTAAACATTACTGAGCAGCAACTAAAAACATCGGTGTTATCAGCGCTGTTCCCAGGCCGAAAGTCAAACCACAGCACTGCACCAGCTATTGAGAAAGAGAAAAATGACTGCTACTGCTGAATCCAGGACAGCAAGACACAAAAAAAACTGTGAGGACAAGCATAAATATTCCTGTCATTTAAAATGCTTTAAAAGCTCGTCCTGCATTCTTGAAAACAAGTAAAGCTCATATTGCCACAGCCTCACCACCATTTTTGCCCATGTGAGGAGACAGACTGGCACAGGGAATACAGATATCTTAACTGTAATATGAGCTTAGAAATAGACAGTTACCCAAACATGTAGCGACAGCCCACACTTCCTCTCAAATCAGCAAGAAGCCTCATCTGGCAGGGCCTTTGAGATCTCCACTAACAGTGGGTAACTAGCAGAGTGCTCCACCATAATGCCCCTCCCCAACACTTAACTGAAAGATCAAAAGCATGTTACTAATTCTTTCAAAGGAAACAAGTCAGAGGGGTCACTGCTCTACCTAACCTACCAGAGCTGACATACTAGTTCAGGAGTGTCCATGCTGCATTTTGCAATCAGCTTCCAGCTTGCTCTGCCACACCAGCATGACTACACAGCTTTCAAGATCAGAGGTGCTCTGCACACAGCTAGCTCAGTGCTCAGGCACAGCAAACTCCAGTCTGCCTGAAAGACCAGCCACACACTCGAAAGTTCTTCTCACTGAGGGCCAGAAGATCCCTTGTGTGTGAAGTTCATGAATTACTCCAGAGATAAAAGGGACACTGACACTAGACTTAGACCTGTTCTGTGGAGTGCTGCGCCAGTCCACAGATCAAAAATATTCTGAAAGCCTGTGATTAGAGCAGGCTTGAGTTGCTAAAATTTATGGTAAGATACATACTGGTTCCAAGCAATCCAGGCTCAGAAAATGAAGGAATAGTAAAACACAGACCTAAAACCACAGCACAAATCTTGCCAGCCCCCATGCCACTCTTCATAGTTGCACTGAATATTAACATGAGGGACCTTGCCCCACTACAGAGCACTCTGCATATACATGTAACAGAATTACTAACAGTAGCTCTGAAGCTACTGCTTTCCAACATTATTTGTTGCTGGGTTTGGCACATACCCGGACACTATCAATTGTCAACCCTAATAGGACATATTCCCTTTATATATTTACATAATGCTTACCAATCATAGCTCATATGTATTATTACTGGTTATACTTATGCTTATAATCATAGCTTCTATGGATTATTACTGGTTAACAATGTGTCATTACTGGTTATATTAGGTCAATCTTTTAAAACATTATAAAAGTCAGGAATTAAAAGTAAAAATGCTGTGCCAGTTTGCATAAAGCATGACAATAAGCAAACATATCTCACCCTCATATTATACCAATTAAAACTTAATGAAGAACTTATCAAAACAAACCCAAACCTGACAGTAACACCTCAGTGGCAATGGATTTGAATTTTTGCAGGAATTTTAATCTTATTTCTCCTTCAAAAATATTCATTACTGATGATTTTGCTATCAAGCTCTGAACCAATCTTATAATCCTTCTAAGATGACTCAGGAAGTGGTTAAGAAAAGCCAAGAAAACCCCCAACCAACCAAAACAAATCTAAACCATACTATATGGTGTATTAACAGTGCTTGCTCACCTCCACCCTCCATTGCCACTCTAGCTGAAGTGGATACAAATGCAGATTACATAAAAGTAATTTGTAATTCTTAAATCATATTAAAGATCAAAATGTTCTTATTTTCTGGAACTGAAATCTAAGTTAAATTGCACTTTAGAATGGGAAGATCTCTTCAAACCCTGTTCAATCTTCCCAATAAACTGTGAGAGGACAAAATCAAATAAAAAATTCCTGCCTAGAACTTGTAATTCAAGATGCAGTATAGTGTGTGACAGAGCAACGAGTACAGTTGAACCACCCTATTAATATCATTACTTTTCATACTTCTGACACTTACAAAAAAGCATATTTACAGGGTCTCCTGAGACTATTTAAAAGAACACAAAAATCTTCTATCTAGACAAGTTTCAGCCATCAGAATGGCAAGCATTATGCGCCTTGGAATTGCCCTGAAATTCCTCTAGCATGCATCAGTGGTTGGTAGTGCTCCTGAAAACAGTCTTTACTAACTTCACTTTCTGAATTCAGCTGAACTGGGGCTCTTCATATGACTAAGCAAAACTACTGAGGACGGCATGTCATGAAGAAAATGTGTACATCAGTCTTAAAGTGCACAGTTTGGGGGTCTGCTCTGACTTGAAAGAACCCAAATTTCAAAATCCCTCAAACCAAAAATTTCAGACTTCAAAATGACCCTTCTCTTATAAGATAAAGATAACAAAAGCAGATGTTTTGCACATTCACCACTTTGTGGCTTGGTGAAAGAGAAAGATGAAAAGTAAGTATTACAGAGGTTTTGCATGAACTCTGCAAAGGAGGGAAATCATTCACTTGCATGTTCAGACACAGTGCAAGCAAAGTAAATGGCACTGTTACAAAAAACAGTATGGGGTTCTGAGGAAGAGCACAGAAATACTCAGTACCTACAGGCAAAAAATCTCCACATTGTCTCTTGTATATTATTACATTTACATTCCCAACCTACACAATCTATCAAAGCACATTTTTCTCTTATTTTGTTTCATGTCCTCAGCTGAGAGAGAAGTCTAGAAAGCAATCTTTGCTCCTTACATGGGGAAAGCATGGGAAGTGTGCTGTGCACCTCTCTGATTACAATTACCCATGTTTACATCATGCATCCACTATGACTATTCTGCATTTTGCTGTGGGGTGGTAGGGACTTTGGCAGTCACCTGCATTGCTGGATCATTTCCTGCTACTAGGAACTGTACACAGGCATCAGATGGATCTCTCTGTTGTTTTAAAGGAAACTGCACAGAAATATACTTATCTTCAAAAATTCTTTGCAATTGTTTGTTGTGCTCAGGGAATCCTTCTGTGCAGTTCTCACAGAGGAAAAGTTCCTGATTTCCTGCTGATAATGAAAAGGTTTTATGAAAAGCCAAGCATTTTCGTAGAACTAAATTCACAGCATGGGACTACTCCAGGGACATTGAAATACCAATTCAATGATTAACACCACTGAAAAAGAGTTTCTGCCAGCTGGTCCAGGTCATTAGTCTCACATGTTGGGATAATTCACAGATGGCTGTATCTCAAGGGCAGTATTTTGTTTATGAAGGGGAATAGCAATAGCTTTAGGGGGAAAACACATAAAACAAGCAAAGTAGTGAAAGATAAAACATATAATACAGGCAAAGTAGCGAAAGATGGTCATGCTTGCATACAACAGCAACAGGTACACAGGGAAAAACAGAAGATTAAATATACAGGAAATGTTCTCACGGAAGAGTTATGAAGTACAAAGATTACACTGCAAAACAGGAAAGGTGAAGTACCTTACTTGATTAGTAGACAGTAAACATAAATACCTTCTGCTCAGTAAATCAAGTTTATGAAAAGCAAAACGATGTAAACAACAAACTCAGCTGACATAAGTGTCTGACACAGGCACCCCGCAGTGTATATTTTAGGCAGCTTAAGGACACAGACTTGTACATTTAGCCCGCCATGTCTGCCATCTGTCAGGAAGATCAGGATGTCCAATTCCATCCTTTCAGTGGGAAGTACACATCAAAATTCTTTTGGTAGGTTGAGGAAAAAAAAAAAAATCTCAGCCAAATTTACTGAAAGGGACAACAAAGAAGTCACCACAAGTAACCTTACCCCACATAGGGGAAGAGCAACACTTCATCAATAATAAAAGCACAGACAGCTTTCCCTTGATAAGCATGTTTACCCCTGAAAGGTGCCTGTCAGTGTGAATAAACATAGGTAGTATGTGGAAACATAAACAAAAATTCAGCATTTTAACTACAATATGGACAGCATTTTCACTACAATATTATTCACACAAAGCACTCGATATACTCAGAAATAATCTGATCTTCTTATTACATGATGTTAACTTCTCTGCTATATGCCATAAAATCGTATGTAAGGCAGGGTAAAGTCTCCATTACTTCTTATCTTCAAGAATCCTTGCTAGCATTCTTTCCAACTAACTGGAAACAGCTAGTATGTTCCAGACATGGAACACACATGTAAAACAAGGCAATTATTAATTTCCTGTGCCATAAATTGATATCCTAGGAGGCAGGATGAAGTAAAACTAGCACATTTACTCTCTACACTGCAACCCCATGTCCACATGGAAGGACTAACTGATAGCATTCATTAATTAAAAAAAAAAAAAATGAAAAGAGCAATAAAAAAAATCTGTGAATTAATTTTCAAGGAGAATTTGAACAATCATGTAAAGATACTGATGAGCTTTTCCTCCTCTGGGTGCAGAACAGCACAAATTATTATGACAGCTTTAATTTAGGGATTAAGGCTAGTGTTTTCTTATGCTAATATATAATTTTGTTCAAAGTGATACCACCAGAATATCTAAAAAAGGGGGAGAGAGGAAGATCTTTTTGGGTCATTTTGGCCTTCCTTGATCTTGTTAGGATATGAAGCACTGTAGAAAAATTTCAAACGAGTATTGGCTGCAAAGGAGATTTTAATGACAGCACACTGTGTTTACTGTTCCCTTGAACAATTTCCTAAAAGTACCTGTTGAGACTTGAAATTAACAAGTGCCATCAAAGCATATGCCTTACAATCACAATAGTAAGCACTGAACAGACATCAACATTCACAGTCTCAAGCACATTCTGCAAAGCTTTCACATTTTCTGCTCCAGATGTGAAACTTCTGCAATTCCACATGGTTCAAACAAATACTACACATATGTAGCATCAAACAGAAACTACAGCATCACCTCAACGCAGCTGATTCTTACTCAAATTCAGACTTGTCTATACCTAAACAGGCATTCACCCTTCACATGAAACATTGAGAAAAGTTTTCTCAACCTTCACTCAAGCCTTCAAACAACTCTGCAATTTCAACAAATGCACCATAATGAATAAAATTCCCAGAGATTACCATACCGAACAGGAAAAAAAAAAGCAACTTGGAATAACAAAACCAAAACTTGCCAACACGTCTGCAGAGGCACAAGAAATGCTGTCCAAGACAGATGCAAGACAACCAGTCAGGAGTATGCTTGTATTTCCTAGAATATACTGAATGTACCAAGTGGCCTCATGGAAAAATCATGGGTGAGACTAACTACTAGACAGATGAATGAATATACATAGATAATCAGTAGAGGGGAATGCTTTTGAAGAAGCTAGTATTTCTTCAAAACTATAAATTTCCAATCCAAATATTCCAAAGAGATTTACAAAGTATTTTCAACAACTCAGAAAACTAACCACATTAACTCACCCACATACCAAAAATTCCAGGCTGACTACAACTATTTGTTCTATGATACTTACCATTTTCCCTACATCCTCAACACTTTCCTTCTCCTGCCCATACCCCACATGCTTCATAGGCGATAAGTATCTTAAAACCTCTTCTCTTGCTACCGAACTGGTATCCTTGCCCCACTGGAACCAACACTGTTTTCTCTCAAACGGTCTAACAGCACAATGAACTTAAACTCTGACAAATGAGTTTCAAGCTATATTATTTGGCTGCTTTTGTTTCCAAGCTACAAAACTACTTGTGCCTAACAGCTTTGTAAGTTTTTCTCCATCCATATTTTGATTAAGATAAGCATTCCCTATAGATGTAGCCTAGTTTAAAAGCAATATTTAAAATCATAAACAAGACAGTGCAAAAGTAGTCTAATTTACAGAGCAAAATATAAAATTGTAATGGTTTGTTATAAAATTCCTACTTCCTACTATTCTGCTGATGTTCTCTACACTCGCTACATAACATGAACAGAAAATCTTTCTTCCTCTCCTTTCTCCAAGCACCATCAGGAACATACATTTGAGGATAAGGTAATAGTCTTGCAGTAATGATCAATAAAATTAACTTCACTTTGATGGTTTCTTGCAGCAAAGTTTTGTAAAATACATTAGGCTTTGACGAACACACAAAAATTCCCACTTCATGAGACCTGAGATTGTGTTTTTCTTTCAGGCTTAAAGAAAAACTTACATCTTTTCCAAGGACTCTAAGCTCAAACTGTGTTTCTTTGAAGTGAACTTTTGTAATTCTAGGCCTGTAAAAAGACAGACAGAACTTTGTGAGTTTTTAATTTAATGAATAATAAAGTTGCATATATTTACAAACAGATAAAAAATAATTCACAAAGAATATTTTTTTTTCAGGAATGCACCAGAAAACAACAGAAAATTAGCAGTATTCAAACATTTTAACCCAAGTATGGTAAAGGTGAACTCTTTTTTTCAATACCTGGATTATCAAAGAAATAAAGAGTTGTATAATCCAGATAAATATTTGGAATTCCAAGTATACTTTTTCCTATTGATACAAATAATCTTTAAAATTGATACCACAAATCATACATTTCCATAAAACATCTTTATCATTTTTAAATTATACATACCAGAAATATTTTCCTACTTGCTTTTTATTCTTGTAGACAATAACTCCTATTGGTGTTAATCCTAAAAAATATTCAGATTTGTTTTCACCCTAGAAAATAAAAATGTATGTCACTCATACAGTTGCAAGTTGTATCACTGAAGCAGTGAGGTCTAGTGAGAAGTCAGCTGAACCACAAAATCATACACTGGTTTGGGTTGGAAGGGACCTTAAAGATCACCTAGTTTCAAATCCCTTGCCATGGGCAGGAACACCTTCCACTAGACCAGATTGCTCCAAGCCTTGTCCAACTTGGTCTTTAAAACTGCCAGGGATGGAGCAGACACAACTTTCCTAAGCAACCTAGCAACTTCTTCCTAATTTAAACCTACCCTCTGTCAGCTTAAAGCCATTCCCCTTGCCCTGTCACTACACACCCCTGCAAAAAGTCCCTCTCTAGATTTCTTGCTAACCCCTTTAGCCACTGGAAGCTGCTCTAAGGTCTCCCCAGAGCCTTCTCGTCTCCAGACTGAATAAGCCCAGCTCTGTCAGCCTGTCTCCAGAGCAGAGGTGCTCCAATCTCCAGGGCTTCTTCATGGCCTTCCCTGGACCCACTCCAAAAGCTCCACGACTCCCTAGTGTTGGGGGCACCAGAGCTGAATGCAGGACTCACCAGAGCAGAGCAGAGGGGTAGGTGACTGACTTGAACATACTGTTTCACTACGCATGAAATGACAAACTGACAAACACTCCTACATGAGAGCTTGTAGGGATGGAGGCAAAGAGGCAAGAAAGAATGGCAGTGAGGGAAAGACTGTGAGATTCCATGTGCCGTGGTGAAAAGCAAAAATAAACTTATTTTTAAAAAGGAAATACTTTTGGATATTTGGCAAATGGCCAAAACTCAGAAACTGAACTCTTTATTCAGACATGAATGCAACTGACATTCAACTTTCAGATGAAGGTGAATACTGATTTTCTGACCTATTCTACTATAATATAACCTCACAGATGCCTTCTCCCTCCTAAAACATTATCACCTGCACACTGCTACCAAGTGGAGTAAGTCCTCTGAGAGTGTCAGAGCATTTTTTTTGTTCAGAATCGGTAGCAACACGCAAAGAACAGCTGCACACACCATCTCCAAAGGAAACCATTCCTGGGATCAGTATTCAAATTGCAAAGTGAGTCAGAAGAGAACAGGGTGAATACCCCGGTGCTAGTGGCAGAAGGCCTCCGTTTCCCCAGTTTATGGTCAGATCAGATGTGCCCTACACTTGAAAGAGTGCAAACCTTACAGCATGAATTTAAAAGAAAGTCAGCTGCAAAAGCTTGTTCATCTGCCTATTTGAAGCAATGATGAAGAGTGCTGCAAACTCTAAACTGGGAGAGCACAAACCACAAAGCAAATCAATTGTGAGACAGACTGACTGTAGAAAAGTATCCTTCTGTGTGACTACTGATGTAGTCTGTGTGACTACTGATGTGAGAAAGCTCAAGCACACCTGGGAAGCTCTTCCTATGCACCTCAGTGAACTTACTGCTAAAGGCAACTTTACTTTTAATATGACCAAGCAAGGAAAAGAATTACTACATCTCTTCATGTCTCAAATGAGGGCTTATGTTGCTCTTGCAGTATTAATAGCAACAATAATATTCATGGGTTGACTTGGGCATATTACAACTCATCCCCTCACTACCCAGAGCAGTGATGCATAGCAAAAGCAATTCCAGGCTCTGCTAATCTAACAGACTGTGTTGGATCATGTTCAGTCTTGTTCCAGTAACTCCCCCAGTTTTCTATGGGTGGGAGGGTTAAATGGCATATGAATACAATTAAGCTATAGGGTGCATTAAAAAAAAACTTCATACTGTGGGCTACACAATTTTCAGCAGGAAATACATACTTAATCTTCTGTTAGTATCTTGATTTATTTCTTTTCTTTCAAGTAATTTTACAGGGTATTGACACCTAACTCAGTGATCTATATTACAATTCTCCATCCGAACTTCTGTTTTTTATTTTGTTCATAAAAACCTGCCACAAGCGCAGTTATTCAAACAAGACAGGATGATGTTTCCACCAGGAGCTGGTAGCCTCCAGGTGATGGTTAGATCCTATCCCATCATACATGCTGTTTTACAAAAGAAGTGGAGGGTTTTGCTGAGACAACTAGCAGTACTGCATGATACAGCAGAAGAAAAGCTGGAAACATATTCTCGTCTTTAGCAAAACCTTCACAATAAGTACTAAAAAAAGACTGACATGCTGCTGCTACCCCACCCTAGTTTTCACAATGGTGTTGAAAAAGTTTCAGGACACACTTGCTGTTATTTACATAAGAAAAATGTGGAAATTCTTGGGTCAAAGCCAAAGATTATTACCCTCTCTTATCTCCCCTAATACTTGCAGTCATTGCTTCTTATTTATCTAAACTGTTTTTTTCCAGAGTTTAACTGATTGTCTTTTAGTTATTCCACAATCACAGCCTTTCATCTAAAACCCAGTAGGCTTCTGTAGGTAGAATGACTGAATCTCCTCAGTCTGTAAACATGCGTTCTTTTACATTTGCTAAGTACAGTGCTTCCTCTCAAGTTATTCTGTGGCAAGTAAACTACATAAATACTGTCCCCCACTTTAGCAAAACAAATTTTCTTTCATTGTTACCAAACTTGAAATATTTAAAAAATACTTACATAAACAGGGTGGAGATCCACTCCATACATTTCCAGGGACTTGGCCACCCCTAAGAAGTTCAATTCTGCCTCGGCAGGAACCTGACCCCTGTAAACAAAATTCTGTGTAAGAAATTTGCATTTCCAGTCAACATATTAAAACAGATCACGTTAATAGATACAGTATCCTGGACATGTATGCAATCCTTCCTTCCATTTGTTTAGACTGTCATTGTACTTTCAGCACTTGCTGAAAGGATACTTTCGGCTTATACTTCTGCTTGCTCCAAGTAAGACTGGACAGTAGGAAAAAATTTTCTATAAACTTTCTCTTTTTATTTCTACTAAACTCTCTGCTGTAAGATCCTATCACAGATATATGCTATGATATATACAATGCATGCCTAATACAGTGGCTAATCTTTTCCCTACTGTCACACACTTCAGATCTTCCATTTTCAGGTTTGAATATGCAAAATAACTTTTTTCTCAGTAACTGTACATGATAATTAATAAAGCAGGAATAGAATGACTGATTGGGGTACTATTTCCCCACAACAGTTTCTGAAAGCAGAGTTCATGACTTCAGAAAAAATATTCCTTTCATCATAAATTCTTGTCCATAGGAAGTCACACAAACTAGTAATAATCAAGTCTGCTATGGTGAAAACAAAGTTTGGAGTCTGTCTCATGAGACTACCAGTGTCAAAGATCCAGCTTGCCTTCCTAACAGCAAATATCAATTCATCAGATTAAAATTATCATTAGCAGCATGCTGGTAGGAAACAACCATGGAAAAACAGTGGGGAAAAACCCCGTGCTATTAGGAACACATTTGACATCAGTGATGAAGGATTTATTTTCAAAAATAACAAAATGATCAAATAAATACAAAGTCATCAACAGACTCATCCTCAGAATTTAAATTGTTTTTTCTTTAATAACTCCCATTGGTACAAGAGCATAACACTCTGTTTCAAGCCTGAAATATGTCAAGCTGCTTATTCATCTTCATTCCTTTTTAATACTTCTGTGAAAGTTCCTGAACTGTTATTGAGAAAGTACAACACATCTTGTGAAAATGTCAACTCAAAAAGATGTGTTTCCTGCTTCACCCTGTGCCTGTTCTCTTAGGGAAATTCACTGCATTTGCTACCTTTTAAATTCAAGATGTGAAGAAGTGCTCAACATTGTGATTCAAGACCTGGAAAAGCCCTGCAATATGCACATTCTCACTCTTTGTCTCCAGCCTAGCAGCTCCTTTCCAGGTTTTCCCAAATTTGTGCTATGTCTCACAAGACAAAAAACATATCTAACATGAAAGACTGAAATAGTGTGCTAACATGAATGCAACAGTATAGGTATTTAAAATGCTCACCTATCTGGGAGGTGGGCTGTTTCAGCCCACCTATTCTGCATAATAGAAATGATACTGCTTCAGGTGTTGGCCCTTCTTTCTAAGGAGTTATAGAGAAGCAGCAGACCTGAAGCCTGTAAGAGAAATCTTCCAAGAGCTGGATCTCCCAGTAGATCTGTGAGTCATCTCTGTGCTCAGAATAAGCAGAACACTGGATATTCAGCAAATCAGTAATGTCACATCTGACACGTCTTTTATCCACTACTGCTATAAAAACTTCATCCACAACTCGATTTTTTTTTTTTTTCTAATCTTATTGGTAGCTCTCAGAAATGTAAAGAAAACATTCACTGGAGCTGTATTGTCTCACTGAGTTCCGAGACAGAACATCAGTCCTGAGCAAAGTGGATTATGCCATTACTGAATTACTGCTAGAATCCAACATCAATTTAAATACTGCTAGTAGCATTTCCTCCTCATTGTATAACCTGACGATGCTCTCCAAAATTAAAGAATCTTTGCAGATGCTTATGGCAGAGCAGGCAACGTAACAGCCATGCAGCTGACAGGCACTGCTCATTGAGATGGACAAAGTGTGCCACTGAGGGCCCTAAACAATATTGAGAGCTAGTCTTAAAGCTAATTATCCCTAAGGATGTGATATCAATTCAAAATACTTGACTTGCCAAGTATCAGTTAGTCCTCAATCTGCTGCAGTCTGGAACAGGCAGAGCAGGGAGGGGAGGAAGGGGGAAGTGAACAAGTTACTGACTGCACTTAAACCATGACAGTTCTTTTTGGCAGCCAGCCTGGGGCACAGAGGGTTAAGACAATGACAGAGCTGACCAGAGTGTGTCTAATCACTTGTCACGATGCTGATTTATTGGCTCTCAAAGTTGTTGCTTCTGATCTCACAGTTTCAGCATGTCATACTTTACTTACAGCCAGTATCTGCTGTGTTAGTGTTTATCAGCTGGGGGCCTTGGGCTAAGGTTCTTATTTCATTGTACTTTACGGTAATGACTTGTAATACAATAGAATCATTGATCATGAAACTGATCTGGCTTATGTTCCCAGTGTGGTCACCATCTTTATACTTTGGGAGGTATATAATAGAAGTGCTTAGCAATCACACATCTTTTTGATCCTTGTTGGGTGGTCAATCTGTGAAGGAGACATTCTCGTACCCTCTCTACCCCGATTCCACGGGTTGGGATAAGAACAGTCCAGTAACTAAGGTATAACACCAACCACTACTGCTACCATCAATAATAATTATGATAAGGGAAATAACAAGGGAAGAGAATACAATACCACCCTCCGATACCCAGCCCAACCAAGCAGTGAACTAGTCCGGGTAACTCTCTGTTTACATCCTAGGCATGATGTGCTGTGGTATGGAATACCTCTTTGGTTAGTTTGGGTCAGGTGTCCTGTCTCTGCTTCCTCTCAGCTTCCCCTCCTCCCTGGCAGAGCATGAGACTCACAAAGTCCTTGGTCAGAGTAAACATTACTGAGCAGCAACTAAAAACATCAGTGTTATCAGCGCTGTTCCCAGGCTGAAAGTCAAACCACAGCACTGCACCAGCTACTAAGAAGGAGAACAATGACTGCTACTGCTGAACTAAGGACACATGTAAAAAAACAGACAGAACCTGCAACCAAAACCACTTTACCTGGNCCACAGCACTGCACCAGCTACTAAGAAGGAGAACAATGACTGCTACTGCTGAACTAAGGACACATGTAAAAAAACAGACAGAACCTGCAACCAAAACCACTTTACCTGGAAGCAAGGTACATGCAGGACCACAGTTGTCCTGCAAAACTCTCCACGCTTCCATGCTGAGCTCCAGAAAGGATAAAGTAGTTCTTCTAAACCGTATCACAAACCTATCTCTAAAATGTTTCTGGTGAGATAATCTAGGATGTATCTTCAGCCACTGCAGCTTCAAGCCTCTTAAGTAGAGACCATTGTCTTCTGTACAGAAATCATTGCTGACAGTGCTGATCATGACAGTCAGGCTCAACCAGCAATGGGTAAATCTCACTTTCACTCTCTTTTCCAATACTGCTAAATCCCTGGCACCTAACTGCAGACAAGCAACAAAAGAACTTTGGAGCTCTAGGTCAATAAGCTTATAAAAACACTAAAGACAGTGTCAAGACAGTTATGACCTCGCTTTGCAACCACTGTTCCCCCAGCTTCTTCAAGGTTACAAACTTTTTGAGACAAATGGGTCTTAATCTCATTTACTACATTAATGACTACAGAAACTTGACAGCGAGGAATTAAGGTTGCTTAGTATCAGTGGCCTGGTACATAGAATTCATCTTAAGTTTCATTTTGAAACACAACCACCTCTGATTTTGAACCAAACAAACTCTCTGTTACTCAGTTTTAAGTCTCTGGAACAGAAAAACCATCACTTCTCTATTTCACAAAAGAACCTGTAGTAAGGTTCTCTGTAAATCATCAATTACCATAAGGCAGTCAGGCAACTACATAGAAGTAGTTATTAAACAACAGACTCTTCACTGAAAGAGAAAGCTCAGGTCAATGTGGCAACTGGCACTGATTCCAATTACAGGAGAACTTTCCAAACAAAACAGCTGTGCCTCTGAGTTAATACCTATTCTCATTAAACAAGGCACAAATAACACTAGTATGCAAAACTACAGGCAAGAAATTTCTTAACATTTATCTAGACCATGGCTTCTTTACAGCAAGAGAATCAAGAAATCTGAATCTACATGCACGATGGCTAGCTCTGATTATCTTTACTTTAACAAAGGGTATGATGAGCATACTCATAAGAAGTTTTTTATTGCACCCATCTTAATGAATGGCTGCACCACAATTGCACCTCACTTGGACTTGTTAAAACAAGCTTCTTTACACTTATCAGGAAAATGAATTTGGAGATAAACAAGTAAAGGTTTAATTTGGCATTGTGTACAGTTGAACTTCTGGCATACATTTTATTTTTAAAACCAATTTCATGTTTTGCATTTTTGAAGGCACTGTAGTCTAATATTTGGAACAGCAGGTTAGGAAGACAAATCTCTCTACCTTGCAGTGCTTTCATACAGCGATCAGCAGTTCAGGCTCTGTACCAGGAGTACTTCAAGTCTGAAATGAACCTCATTGAAAGAAGGCCACTTCTGAGTAAGTGGGACAAAAAGTAGCTCTAAATTGCTGGCGATTTTTTCATTTTTGTACATCTAGAGGTAATGTAAACCTCCTCTAAGAAGACTACTTACACAGCTGCTGCAAATGTATCTATTATTTAACTTATATTCACACATTATCACTTTCTAGTTCTGCCACATTTACTGGAAATCACATCCCTTGCTCCACCATTCCTATGAAATTACTTTTCCTCTCTATGTTGATGGTATTGTTCATCTCTCAAGCACTGACAGAAATGATGGGGCCAAAGGTTACTACAAGTTCTTATCTCACTTATCTGATAGACACCCCAGTCCACTTCCTGGTTGTCCATACTGCAGTTTTGCTTTTTTGCTTCCCAAGTAATCAAGGGAAGGCACTTTATGCACAAACTGCAGCCTGATAGAAAGTGAGCTGACTCCTAAAGCAGCATCTTCGGATCCATCATCAGGTTGAGATTATCCAGAATGTCAATGACAGCACAATTCACATGTTTTGTTTCTAAGGTAATTATTATCCCAGTAACTGAAAGACAGAGATCTTTATAAAGAAAATGAATCTGCCTTGTCAAACTTTTACAAAGGTTAAGTTGGGAATGCATGAATCTGCCAGGTCTGTTGACATACACAACCTCTCTAGCCCTCCTCTGTCTCATCTGCAGTGTGCCTCACACTCTCCTCCTGCCCCTGCCAAGTACCATAACTCTAGCTTTCTGAGCTCCTTCTCATACATAAGAAACATTATCAGACATAATTTCAATGCCTGTGAACTTCAATAGTACCTTGTTCAGTTTAAATCAAAATTATTTTGAGGCCTGCAAATATCCCATGTTCCCACTGCTTTAAAGTCACATGCAAAGTTTCGGAATTTGTTTGGTTTTTGTCCAGAATCAGCACTTTGAATGCCTTGTGTTATTCAGTACTGTCAGATGACTCTGCTTCTGAGTGCTCCTTTTTTATTTAGAAATCATATGTTCTTCCTCACAGTGAAGCCCATTATATTGTCCACTGCCAATATATTTTATGTAAGATATGTTAATTAATAAAATGACTTCATGCTTGTAGAATCAAACTGTCTTTTTAATTCATGCAGATGTTGTAGCTAAGATTATCACCTAAACTATGGGCATATAAGCTGCTTTCCTGGTACCTCCTGCAATGTGAGCCACTCCTACAAAGAAATGTTCATGCAGGTTGCTACAGGCACTCCTTCATTACCTTAGCTAAAGATCTGGCAAGAAAACAGAAGCTTCATTGTACGAAATGCTGTAAAATATTAAATCAAAAGTGGGTTTGTCCCAACCATTCATTTGAATATGAAGCGCAGTACAAAGAAATGTTATCCGCATTTTATAGACAGTAGACTGAGGCATGGGCATAATAAGCAATATGCTGAAACAGGAAATCTGTCCTGGAACAGGGAACTGAACTGGCAGACTTTTATTTATTTAACTATAAAACTAAAAGAAAACAGAAGCACTATTAAAACTGCTGGTTCTGAAACACCCATAAATTGGTCTGACATACAGCGCATATCCAGTTATTGCCCTATCAGTTCCTAAAAGAACAATTTTAATTACGTAAAATGTTTTCTGTTTCTGAGGGACAAAACTGAACTCTGTTCTTCCCTTGGGTCTAGAGACCTTCACTCTGCAGCACAAGCTGCGCCCTTCCCCACCTACCAACCATCTCTGTGTCTGATGTTACCTGCCAAGCTCCCAACAGTACTGAGTTCTTACATCAGAGTTTTGTGTATCCGCTCTATGGCTTCCTCCAGCTCTTCCTTCTGGTCTGGAACAAAGCGGTACTCCGAGACGTAACCTGCAGTGTGCTTATATGGGTCATAGTCCCCCAGTTCAGCTAGAGGATACAAGAAGAAAAGAAAGGTCACCTATTTTCAACACCTTATGTTAATCAAAAAGTGTTATATCATTCACCTATTGGTCCTTAGACCCCTCTTTCCACCTGACTGTCGATTTACCATGTAGTTCGTTAAAAAAATAGTACATAGCCATTCATATGAGCACACATAAAACCAAGAAAAAAGTGTTTTCAGCCATTTTAAAGAGAAATTGAAGGTTCAGAGATAGAGGTGTTGACAGAATTTGTACTACCTCTACAGGACTGAACAGAATTTTGCCCAAGTCAGCAAAGTTGAGATTTGATGACATATATTTTTCGGCAGCATATGTAAAAGAAATGTAGAGAAAAAGTTCTGGTTTTGGAATATCTGTGCCCTCCCATAAGACGTAGTATTACAGACAGAACTGACCCACCTTCTTGCTGGATCTCCTAACACAGATGTCACTGTGGGAATGCAAATGGAGACAAATATCTTGAGACATATGGAGGTATGCCCTTCTATAGGTAAGCATTGTTTCTTGTGAGGGAACGCAAGACTTCATTTTTCAATAAAATATAAATATATTGGGCTGATGCCAACCTCATCAAGTTCAACCATGACAAGTGCAAGGTCCTACACCTGAGTCGGAGCAATCCCAG
>NDXB01008116.1:0-31685 GCA_002631895.1 Agapornis roseicollis
CATTGGTGTTGATAAGTTTCTTATTCCGGATTTTTGGTAACAGCTGTACTAAAGGAGAAAAAAAATCTTACTAGCTCTACTTATCAGTGCTTCCTTCATCAGTCTGTGTCATTTAGCAGCCATGTTAGGAAGTTACCATATCATGTAGGTCATAGGTAAAAATTTAGCAAAAAAAAAAACCCTAAAGGTAATTTCCAAAATATCCCTTATCATGATACTTCTCTGCTAGGTTATATGGAAATCTAGTTAACAAGTCAGTTTTAAACATCTAGTCAATGTTGTGTTTATTACATATGGTATAATATTTTTTAATCAAAAGCTAATGCATTACTCAAGTACCTTAGAGAAATCAAAGTATACACCAATAGAGTAGTATCTATTGGCCAGGCTTGCAATTGTATCAATGTAAATGTTTTTTAAAAAAAATCTTATTTCTGATTTCATCATTACGTTGCAGAGTTTGTAATGCCTCTATAAGTCCTGAGAAATTTCTCTTAGACTTAGATACTTCTATGAAATCCCATTCACACGTTTCTTTTGTGTTTTTCTGTCCGTCAGAATTTTCTCAGATTTCCTGGACTGAGCAAAAATAAAGGCTAGTGAATGAAAAAAACCAATGAACCATTTCTTGAAAATTGGTACATCTTTCTTAAATGAAACCAAGTAAAAACTTGAGTTTTGTAATAACTCCACATGTAGGGAGAAGAAGCAAACATAGGGGGAAAAAAAAAAAAAAGGAATAAGAACAAAATTGGGGTGATAAGAAGGGACTCATTTTCTTTCCTTTATCACTTTAAAGTGAATTTGTTTCATGGCAACTTTTGATTGCCTGAAGCCCAGTCTTGCAAACTAGACTGACATTNAAAAGGAATAAGAACAAAATTGGGGTGATAAGAAGGGACTCATTTTCTTTCCTTTATCACTTTAAAGTGAATTTGTTTCATGGCAACTTTTGATTGCCTGAAGCCCAGTCTTGCAAACTAGACTGACATTGAATTTGGAAGCTGGAAGAAATATACAGATAATGTTCTTAGGGTAAGTTTCAGCAAAAGGTATCAAACATGCATACAGTAAATAACCTTATAACTAAATTGTTGTGTGTTAGATCCTTTGGATAGAGGGAAACTTAGTTATGGCACAAAAATCAGCTTGTCTGAGATCAAAGAAAAGCATCACTGCTAAACGTTATTTGATTTTCACAAACATAGAGTTTCTGTTAATAAAAAGTTATAGTTTCATTAATATTGCCAAAAATTAACCAAAAGGGAAAGGGAAAGGGAAAAGGGATGGAAAGGGAATGGAAAGTGGAGGGGAGGGGAGAGAAGGGAAGGGAAAAGGGATAGAAAGGGAATGGAAAGGGGAGGGGAGAGAAGGGGAGAGAAGGGAAGGGAAGGGAAAAGGGATAGAAAGGGAATGGAAAGGTGAGGGGAGGGGAGGGGAGGGGAGGGGAGGGGGGGGAAGGGAAGGGAAGGGAAGGGAAGGGAAGGGAAGGGGGAAACAAAAACTAAAACAACAACTAAAACATTGGCATGTAATCAACATTATTCTCATCTTAAATCCAAAACATAGCACTACCAGGTATGTATCAGCTACTAGGAGGAAAAGTAACTCTGTCCCAGCTGCAACTAGAAAATAAATAAATAAATAAATAAAATAGAAATGCCTACAATAAAGTATAAAATCCACTCTCTTACAAGCCTACTAATAAAATTTCGTAGTCTGCATTCAGATGTTCACATTAATTTTTGTGAGGTGGAGGTACTGTCTTTTTATACTACACAGTTTAAAAGTAGATTAGAATTCCCTGTTTTATTGCCTTGCTTAAAACTTCTTAGATTAACCTATGTCTTCTCACCCCTACTCGCCCTTTCTCCTTTTCAGTTCTTTTCTTCTTTTCACAGAACTAACTGCGTACTCTGGCGTGGTTTACAGCAGAATCTTACTTGCTGCTTTCTAGAGTGGAAATGAATGCATCATAAAAAGTAAGCAGAATTTATGGCAGATCATACTGAGTTTGTTTAGGGTGTAATTCATCTCTGTGTAAAGGGCAATACTGCCAAAGTCAAGCAGTCAAGCAACTTGACAGCTTTCCCTCCTTTCTTCCCTGGAGAAAAATGAGACTGGTTTAAATCAGGGCACCAAAAATTATCCTTTTAATTTCTGAGCTTTGAGGAAGAACCACCTTAATAATGCTGATTATTTTAGGTTCACCTCCAACTCTGCATTTCTGTAAACACAGAAAGATGTTCTAACTGTTCAGAAGGGAAAAAAGCTGTCCCAACTACTCTTTCTTATCCTTATCCCTAACTTTCTACACCCCTTTATGTGTTTCATATTTCTAATTGTTCTGACAGTTTAATTTCTGCTTCCCTCAGTTTTCTGTACATTCAATATATTTTCTCATTTTTCACATACCACTCTATCTTCTTCATCCCTTCAATATCCCTCAGCCATATTTTATTTGTGTACTATCTGTACCCTTCTATTTCCTTAAAATCTGTCTAGTACAGAATATGAGAGAATGTAACAGTATCTCCTGCCTGCCTCATTGGGAAACAATCCCCAAACAAGCAAACAAACAAAACAAACACCTGGAAGGAGGCAGTCTTATCTTTCAAATTAAAATCAGGCCATATTGGCAGAGATCAGCTATAATTCTAAGGCATGCAGCAGTATCAATACTAATTTCAAGAAAAGAGAAACTTGGGAGCTTAATGAAAAATGAGTCTTTAGTGAAAAATGAGCTCATGAGCCTAGCAGTTCTGTAAAGCTGGCCCGAAATGAAAATCAGCATATCTGGTAACTCTCAGATTATGATTTTGTTGTTGTTGTTGGTTGGTTGGTTGGTTTACTGGTTTTCTGTTTGCTTGTTTTTGTTTACTTATTTGCTTATTTGTTTGGGGGTTTTATTTCATAAAGCTTTTCTTTATATCCATGCAAACTGAAACCTACTGTAATCACAGGTGGGTTATCCAAAGTTAATGTTATTCCAGAATCTCAGGCCTCTACTGAAATCCCTGCAAGCTATCTAAAAATCATAATCAAATTACTCAGTGGATGCACACTGTGCTTTTAATTTAAATTGTTTCACTGGCACAAGAATGAAATGCAGACTTTAAAACCATTCACAAACAATTAACAATTATTATGTAGCAGTTTAATAATGCTTCATATGATTTCTAAAGTGCAGTACCTATTCTAGTTGTTTGTGTCCCATTTCCTAAAATATAATATCATTTAACAAGAGACTCAGACAGGTCAAGACTCAAATGCACCAGCAGTAAGAAGTTTTCACTTTATCCTGCAAAACATGGGGAAGAAAGTAATGTCATCCATGGATTTGGTAAACATAACACTTCTGTGGTACCTCATATGACCAGACATTAAATTTTTGTTTGAACAAGTTGAGCTATGATTACCAGAGGAATTGCAGTGGCATCAACACCTAAAGCTTGACTTGATACTGAAAGAGCATAAAATTGCAGAGTTTCTGAAAGAGTACACTAATAGTGCAAAGTTTAAAATAGAAATATATACCCCTGTATTAAAAAAAAAAAAAACACCACACACAACAACAAAACCAAACCAACCAACAACGAAACAACAAACCACAGGAAAAAAGAATTAGTTATATTGCTTGTCCTAGACTAACCATCAAAGTAGTTCCAAAGTGACCTGCTTTCACCTTACTTCAAACCTAAGCCTTCAAACTCATCATATTTTCTTACATATGTAATCAACAATGATGCTACAATACTGAATAGAGAAAAAAATAATGGGAGTCCAGATTTAAGCAACATCTTATTGATCTATTTGTTTGATTCACCTTTCAAATGACTGAAAATTCTCTCAGATTACATATTCTGGACATCTTTGTGTCAATCACTGATGAACCCCCCATTTCCTCAAACTTTTCCTGGTTTTATATATATACCTAAACAGAAGATTTATGCAATTATAACAGAAGACATATGTAATTATATCCTCTGTTAGAATCCTAAGTTTTGCTTTGTGAGGCCTTTTATACATCTGGTAAATTGACAAGTATAAACTACAAATGACTAAAAGTTGAGAGAAAATTGGGATTGTGCTTATCTAATATTATGAACTAAAGAATCTTCAGGAAAGAATGCCATATTCTACATGTCAGAAAGGCTGAAGAGATGCACCATCTGCATTCTTATTTTGACAGCTGGGACTACTTATAGCTTGTTTATTCCAAAACTGGACTTTGATATTCATTCAAAACTAAACTCAAGGTATAGATCCCTCACAATAGTTCATACAAGATAGACATCTACTACCTCTAAAACCTAAAAGCCATTTTTTGTTTGTGTGAACACCAAGTACAGAAATCATAGAATCATATAACAGGGATGGAAAGGGCCTCAGGATCATCCAGTTCCAACCTCCCTGCCATAAGCAGGGACACCTCACACTAAACCATGCCACCCAAGGCTTCATCCAACCTGGCCTTGAACACTGCCAGGGATGGAGCACTCACAACCTCCCTGGCCAACCCATTCCAGTGCCTCACCACTCTCACAGGAAAGAATTTCTACCTTATATCCAATCTAAAACTCTCCTGTTTAAGTTTGAACTTATTACCCCTTCTCCTATTACTAACAGTCCTAGTGAAGTGTCCCTCCCCAGCATCTCTATAGGCCCCCTTCAGATACTGGAAGGCTGCTAGGAGGTATCCATGCAGCCTTCTCTTCTCCAGGCTAAACAGTCCCAACTTTCTCAGCCTGTCTTCATATAGGAGATGCTCCAGTCCCCTGATCATCCTCGTGGCCCCTGTGGTACAACAACCCCAACGTATGTAGAAACTATGGCTGGTACAGCGACCCCACATAGGAGCTGTAGACACCTTTGTAACTAAGGATACAGTATCTGACTTGGTTTAATGTCATCACTGCTCAAAACAAAAAGGGGGATTTGTGGTGGACCATCCTGGGTTGAGCAGTGATGGCCCTTTAATTGCTTAAAGATAAGTTAAGCTTTGCTTTACATAAGTAGGCTGTAATGCTTGGCATAAGTTAGGTCCTTAGCAACAGCAGGACCTTTGAGCCAGTTTAAGTAAGAAAAGGAGAAGTAAAAAGTAGAAGTCATGTCGGCAGATGGCGTAACACAGACAGAAAAAGCCAAATGAGTGAGATAATGTAGTTGGGTGAAAAAGTACCAGCTGCAATTAGCAACAGCTTTGAGACTAACCAATCAGATTTTGTATAAGGTGCTGATAAAGTAAAAAGATATAAAAATAAGTGCTGATAACATTAGAAATAAGTGCTGATGCAGTAAGAATAAGCGCTTTGTAACCCTATAAAAGCAATCGGTGTTTAGAATAAAGATGGCATTCACTTGATCACATTGGTCGTCTCAGCATTGTCCGTGACTCCCGCGTCAACATTTATGTAAATGAGTGAGAGGGTAAAGTCTTCTGAAGTCAATTTTCAGATTTGTGAGAAGATCATAAATATAGCAATAACTTAGCTCATTATTTTGTTTTGAAAGGGGTTTTTGTCTCATGAGTTTTGTTTTAACCTTAACCTCTGACAATTAAAAGGTATTAAATGATAGACTTCTAGTCAACTCTGACTGGGCCAGGCTGAGTGATGAGCCACAATTGTAAATAAGAGGATGCCATCCACAGCAAAAGCATCATTGTTTAAAAAAAAAAAAAAAATTCAGCAAATCATAAAGAGGCTACTGAAAAAGCAATACCACAAATTTCCAAAGCCAAGAGGAAAGTGGAAAGATGGCTTTGTTAGGGGAAAGAGAGCATGACAGATTTTTTTCATAAGATTCTTCTCCTTTGTAGACAGTTTAGGTATCTAAAAACTAAGAGAAATAGAAGGTAATGAGGAAATGTTTGGTCTGCTGGTTATCCAGAAACACACATAGAGCTTGAGAAGGGTAGAGGAGGTGCTGATCTTCATTCTGCCAGTACTCAGAGTACAGTACAGAGAGCTAAGTTTTGTGGTCAAATTATAATATTTGGTGCAAACTAGAGAAGGATCAGGTAACAGAGGAACAAAAAAGGAACAGATCTTGGTTTATTTCAGAGGAAGGTCTAGAAGATAAATTTATAGGAAATAAAGTTGATAATTGTACACACATCAATTTACTGATTTGAAATTTGCACAGTCTTCTGCAATATATTTTCCAGAAATAGCAGGTCAAGTGACTCAGGAGACTTTAGAAACAAGAGTGACTGTGTCAAGCTCCGCATTGTGGGTAATTCTGTCATGTTGCAGTGATTTAAAAACCCCACACATTCCTAATGTGATACTGCTGTCAGGAGGTAAGAATCAAGGATTACATGTGGGAAGCCAGATTCTCATCTTAGTTGCAGTGAAGTGTAAATTCTGTAGATTTATTCCAGATTTATAGTGGCTTAATCAAGATAAGAGTCTGGTCTGGTACAGCTTAGGACTAATCACATGCTGGTTTTGGTGCTCTAATAGATGTGTTAGCACATCTGGGGCACAGTTGGGAGAAAAGGAATTCTCATCTCATTTCCACACCCCAACTCAGCTGCTGTCATGAAGGTACTTCCCTGAAATGTAGATAATAACCAGTGAGCTCTAGTCAGACACTTAGAATGTTTTATGTTTTCTTGGCAGTCTGATTGCAAATACCAAGGACTCCTTGTTGCAGTAAGTTTTAGCTGGGGAGCACACAGCACTTGCATTTCCAACTCTTATGACCTTGTTAGCATTATATCTGTCCTTGGGAAGGGAAAAAAAAGTACCTATGACAAACAGGCGTTTTGGAACACTCAGCAGGTGAAATAAGTTCTTAAACTGGGTGTTGATACAACTGTTTTCATGGTCTGTGTCTTTCTCACTCCTTGCGTCCTCTCCCAAGTTTGTTTTGTTGTTTTTTTTTTTTTTCCCTTTTCTGTTTTTTGTTTTGGTTTGNAAAAAAAAAATAAAAAAGATCATTGTCTGCTAAAGAGCAAGCAGTTCTCACATCCACTTCCTAGAATTTCAGTTTTTGCTGTTTTAAAAGCAAACAAGTTTGTTTTTTTTTTTTTTTTTCCCTTATCTGTTTTATGATTTAGTTTGCAGGCAGCTTTGATGAAAACCACGCTATGCTTTTACAGACTTTCTATCAATCCAGGTTCAAATGAAATAGACCATGTTTAACAAAGGAACACAGGAATACTGTTGCATCTACCCACCAATCATCCAAAGAAAAGAAAGCGATCAAAACTGGTTATTTCGTAGCAGCTTCAGTAAGTATGAGAAAAAAGCTGTGAGAGTAATGCAGTATGGGAGGAATACAGTAAACCAATGAAGGAAAACAATAAAAATGTGTAAGGATTAGCTTGCTTGCCAATAACTTCTGCCAGGAGTACTTACGATGATAGCTGGGATCACAAGAGCACTTCTGTATATCCCTGCATAAGTTTTCTTTCTTTTGTGTTTGAATGTGAACTAGCTGTAGGACAAGGGAATAAAATGATTAGAAGTTTAGCTTTTATTTTTATTTTTATTTTTGTTATGTGTGTCTTTTACTGATGCAAATATACTTTGCACTGATACAGGTTATCTGATGTAGTGCAATTATTCTGTATGTTTCTTTTCTTCTTTTCCTCCATATCTAGTTTCATCTTACACATTTTGCCTTTACCAGAATAATGACAACAGGGTTTAAGTACACTTTTTCCTGTGTACATTTGATTAATATCCTTTTTGCATTTTGCCTTCCCATAATCTTTTACACACTGGTAACATTCTGACACTCCTGAGTTTCCTATTAGTACATCTTCAAGCTTGAAATTTTGTACAGTAAAATTGCAAGATTTTCTATCTTCCAAATTTTCTTCTCTTATGCAAAGGAGTTTGAAGTATTGTATAAATCCAGAAAATGGAATTAGGTGTCAAAGAATTGTCATCTTTGAGTCACCTACATAATTGCACAAAGGTTGAAAGACAGTTATTTTTAATAGTTCTGGGGTATCTTTCCAAATTCCAAAGAAAAAATCTGTGCTAGTCATGGGGGAGCCGTATTAAATTAAGATACATTTAATGTACACAATATAAATGGAAAACTCTTCAAGGCAGAGATCCTTTCTCCCTTCTTAGTTTTGAACAGTTTTGATATATGGAAGCAGCAAACAAGTCAAAACATATATCCATGTGCTTTGCTGTATAGTGGATAATTGTCCATGAGTGGTTTTGTCATCATAAACTAATTTCTCAAAAAGATGATACTGCCTTTCCCCAGAATCATGACATCTCTGCCTCATTTCTGCCTAGTTCTGTGCCTGTCAAAATCCTGATGGTATTCATCTACTCAATATAGACTACTGTGTATTATAACACCTTTGGGAACTGTGTGACTACCTGGCTGCCTTATTATTGTGACTAAGAGGTTTAGGCGACTTCACCACCCTGAAAAAAATTAAGAAAAAAAAACAAAAGAGCACTAAAGACCATGCTCCATATAGCAACATTTTACGGGGTGTGCTTAACCAGTACTGCATGTGGTTATATGTCCAGATGGCAGCTCTCATTCTCCTACTCTGGCTTTTCTCCTTACAATAAAGTATTCAGATGTCTGATCTCTTGGAAGTTGTAATATAAGATTATGCAGCTACAATACATATTATAATACAGCTGTTTTAAATATTTTCTGATGTAAGCATCTTCTTCACCTTTTTGTATGTACCTACAATTATAAACTACAGAATCATATGATTATACATGTCAAAAAAAGTCATTAAGGGAACTTGATAGGTACTGGTATCTGACAATTGACAATATTAAACTGGTCAAAATACGGCTTGTGATGTGTTGGTCTAGGCCAAAAAGTACTTTCCTAAAAATTTCCTGAGTATGCTATGAGAGTTCTCATGGAGAATGAACCATTTCCAGAGGATTGTTTTCATACAGCTGCTCCCCTTTAGTGGATGAGAGCTGTAGGTTATTTATGTGACCTCAGTGAATTCAACATCCTGAGCACATTTGGTAGACCTGTTGCCACACTCACTCCTTCTCTGACCCAAAGCACATTGAAATATTTCCAGGAAAAAGGAAGTGTTCCTAGTACATCCTTTTCCTACATTTTTTTTCAGGGCATTCTACTCTACTTACTGATATTCATTGAATTGCTCCATAATGTAGGGATTTATTTTTCTTCCTGAAATTCCAGACTCTATTAGCCATGTTTTTTTAAGTTATGGTTGCCTTCTCTGATGTAGAACAGCATTTCACAAATAAGGACAAACATGAACAAATAATTTCTTCTTTGGTTCTGATTGTGCAGCACATCTTAGACCTGCTGTCATCCAGCCATATGATAATATAGGGTGTTACCTTCACCACATACCCACTCTCCCATTTAAATCAGTTATAGGTATAGTACTTATCACTATGTATATCAATCTTTGGGCTTATATAAGACACCAAAAAAAAAAAATTATATTATTGCCAAACAATAGTGACAAAAGGCTTGGCATGTAACTTAATGAAAATATCACAGAAAACCTGTAGCTGATGCAGGAATTGAAGCTTTTAAAAAATGTATTTGTTGTGGTATGCATTTAAAGTGGTAGGTTTAAATTTCTGCTTCTGCACTTCTGCTTTATTCTTTATGTAAATCCCATTATCTAGAGAAAATGAAGTATTCTTCCTTCCACTAATACTATTAATGATGTAAACTTCAGTTTTTTACCTTGGGCTCATTCTTCAGCATAATGAATAAGTCATCAGTACTTTGGCTTAAAGACAGTATAAACATTGTGTATTATAATGCTTAAGTGCCAAGGAACTGTATCAAATGTTGGCATATCCCTGCTGTGGTGGTTTAACCCCATCCAGTAAATAAGCCCCACACAGTCTTTCACTCACTCCACCCCTGGTGGGATGGGGGAGAGAACTGGAAGAATAAAAGTAAGAAAACTCATGGGTTAAGATAAAGATAAATTCATAGATAAAGCAAAAGCTGCTTGTGCAAGGAGAGCAAAACAAGGAATTTGTTCACCACCTCCCATTGTCAGGCAGGTGTTCAGCGATCTCTAGGAACACATGTGTAATGGTGAATTGGGATAACAAATGCCATCATTCTGAATGTCCCCCTCCTCTTCTTCTCCCAGCTTTATGTACTGAGAATGATATTGTATGGTATGGAGTATCCCTTGGGTCAGTTGGAGTCAGTTGGAGTCAGTTGTCCCAGCTGTGTCTCCTCCCAACTCCTCATGCACTCTATTCTAGAGAGAATGAGGGCACTTACTTTCAGCCATTATTTTCTATATAGATTTTTGCAATTACTGAAATCAAACATTAATTTTGCTTGTTATGGTGACCTGAAACAAAAGAGAGAGAGAGAGATAGATAGACAGACAGACAGACAAACCTGGTTTGTATAGCTTTGATATGAACCTGCACACTATGGCACGGTTAACTAAGGCTATTTTTTTTTTTTTTTTAAGTGGGATTGCTTCTTTGCTGTTTTACTTTGGGAGCTTGGTTCTCACATAGATGACCTCACCCACGGACCACAGAAAATATTTCTCATATGCTCCCTGGTGACTGTTAAACTTGGTTTGTTTTTTTTGTTTGTTTGCTTGCTTGGTTTTGTNTTTAAGTGTGAATGCTTCTTTGCTGTTTTACTTTGGGAGCTTGGTTCTCACATAGATGACCTCACCCACGGACCACAGAAAATATTTCTCATATGCTCCCTGGTGACTGTTAAACTTGGTTTGTTTTTTTTGTTTGTTTGCTTGCTTGGTTTTGTTTGTTTGTGGTTTTTTGCATATATACCTATAATTTGTTTTTGTTTTAACTCTGAAAATAAACCAAACCCAAAGCAAACAAAAAAATTCAAACCCAAATTGATGCAAGAATATGAATTAATGCTTTGAATAATATGGACTAGCCAATTCTGTAAAAAATATGTTGTTAGTCATAAACCCATGTTATTCTGCATTGTTTATCCTAATTTCCCTTGCTTTGCTGTGTTCATATTTTCCCACAATAAAGTCACAGCTTTGAACTATCATGACTTTTATATTCTCTGCCTTAGCCACTGAACTAGAGAATTTCATATCTGATGGGAGTACAGGTGCTATAAACACAATGCATTATAGTTGTTCTCTCATTTACTTTACCAGCATCAGAAGAAACTGTTGGTACAGAGCATAATACAGCCAGAATTTGGGCTCAAATATTTTTCTGCTTCAGTTCCTCATCTATAGAACATAGCAACAAAACACATCATTACCATGAGACTGCCTTGGTAGAAAAATCTGAGTATAAGTTGGAAATAGCCCATCTACATTTCAATAGTGCGAAGTTAACAAGTGTGGGGTTTTGAGGCTTTGTTTACAAAATAGCAAACAATGCAATGATTTTGTATGAAAACCATAGTAATCCACCATTCATAATGCAAATTTCTCTCTTTTAAGTTACCTTCCAGTGACAAAAGTATAGAGGGTATAGGAATTTATTGCATAGCTTTGGTGTAAGCACATGTCCAGTTTATTTATTAATATAAATAAATATAATGTGGAGTGCTGGTTCTGAATTCAAGTAGAACACAATTACAGTTAATCATTCTCCACTTTAAAAATCTCTCGTTTTTCACTGTTTCAGTTTATTGTTGAGGAATTGCTATTCTCCTTTCTCTTTTGCTTAATTGTTGTGATTCATGTTGAAGTGATGTTTCTGAAAAATGTTGACTTCTGCCTACTTTCACACTTTATATAAACCAAGACTTTCTTGTCATCCACTCCAAGACTTTCTATACATCTTTTTGCTCTCACAGAGTGGTGGTCAAAAGGTACAAAGATAAGGAAGTGAAGGTCTTAAGCCACCGGGGTTACATGGCCATACTTAACCACAGGTAAGATTTGACTAGGATGTAAGAGAAACCCTGACAGAGAGCCATTTTGAGTCAGTTCTCAGAATGTCTGGGACTCTCTTCTTGGGTTAGGACCTGCCAAAGGAAATTAACTGAGGCTGAGAGCCTTCCCTTTATCAGGTATGTGAGTGCACATTTCTGATCACTGGCCATAAACTTTAAGAATTAATTCTTGAATCAGCAGTGTAGTGATGAATCCATGTGACATTCTAAATATGTAGTTGATGTTAGTGGAGCTTTAATTGAATTTGAGCAATAAATTTCATTTGATCACAATTTATTTGTTCCATGACACACACTATTACATATTTTTTAAAAGTCTAGATGCAGAAATCATTACATAAATTGTCTTCTTAAAAAACTGTGCACTATCTTTTCTCAGCTTTTACATGCTTAAGATAGTCAAACCTTTTCCTAAACCAGTAGAATAAATATAGATACTAATATTTGTCTCTGCTGGCACTCAGATGGAATGCTCTCCAATTTTTTAATTTAGAATAAGGATTAAATTCTAGTTTTAGCTGGTCAAAAATTGATCACTGTACCATTGTACTCAGCACTGGTGCAGCCTCACTTTGAGTACTGTGTGCTGTTCCGTGACCCACAATTGAAGAAGGATACGAAGGTCTTTGAATGTGTCCAGAGAAGGGTAAGAAAGCTGCTGAAAAGGCTGGAAAGAATGTCCTGAGATGTGTGGTTAAGGACTTTGGGATCATCTAGTCTGGAGAAAAGGAAGCTGAGGGGTGACCTCATGGCTCCCTACAAGCTTCCTGAGGAGTGAATGTGGGAAGGGAGGTGCTGATCTCTTCTCCCTGGTGTCTAGTGATAGGAATGAGGGGAATGGTTCAAAACCAGATCTGAAGAGGTTTAGACTGGACATTATGAAGCATTTCTTTACCAGGATGGTAGTCAAAACACTGGGATAGGCTTCCTATGGAGGTAGTTGATGCTGCAAACCTTTAACTTTTGGGCAGTCTTGGAGTGGTCAGGAGGTTGCAGTGGATGATCATTGTAAGTCCTTTCCTAGTGATATATTCTATCCTATTCCAGCAGGAAGTATTTTTTTTTTTCTCTTGCCTTTGCCAATATATTTCTTCATTTAGGTGAAAATCCTGCTTTCCCCATGTAAAAGAAAAGTAAAAGTAAAAAAAATAAATCCTTTTGGAGGAGAAATATCAGTTTGTTTGGCACTACAAAATATGGGATGGTCCCTATATGAGATGGACAAGTAGGAAATTAATGGAATAAGACTCCTATTATTTGTTTTGCACAAAATTGTGACTGTCATTAATGATTAATTTTTTCTTTCCAAATAATATTTGACAGAATGTATTTAAGATTTCAATTTCTCTTTTCAGATGTTTTATACATTTTCTTCAAAATATAGATAACTTCCATTTTTCATCCTTGCAAGTTTCATCGTGACAAAGAGATAACTCTATTTTAAATTACACCACCATGTAATTCCAGTACTACTCTTACTGCATCTGAAAGTCTTGGATGTAGGTACCATAACTCACTGATCATAACATGTTGAGTAAAACTCCTCAAAGGGAGAACAATAATATTTACACATCAAAAAGATCTAATTTGCTCTACTTCTACATGAGATGTTTATGTGTATCTGAAACTGCTAGAATGATGATTAAATTTGTCTTGCAAAAGTCACTTAAGAAGTTCTAAAGCTCAAAGTGGACAACAATGGTGTAGTTCTAGGTACCTCCCACCAGGAGTGATTGTGTTATTTAAGCAACGAGATATGACAGACTTTGTGGCAGTGCTGATTAATGGACACCTTGAGTGTGTAGTGAGGCATGAAGTGAAGCTGATGCAAACAAGAAATACATTAGTCACAGTAAGTTCAGAATCCGGAAGCATCATATCATCACTCTATAATGAATAGGTTTTATATATAAAAATATATATTGTTTATGCATATTTTTAGCATTGTCATATGAACTTGGTTTAAGGCATTTTTTTTCCCTTTAAAATGTGAATTATACAAGCAATTTGAAAGTTGATTAATAAATTGTATGATAGCCACTTTAAATCGTTTGAGCCTTAAATCTTCAAAGGCCTTTGAATACATATTTTCTTTTCCCTATATATATTGCATTTCTACAATAGGGATTGTATTTACATACAATTAAAAAAAAGCCCAAACCAAAACATTCTTCTTATGAGATCTTGCTTTAAGAAAAGGATAAAGATGGCTATATAACATTGGCTAGTAAAGAAGCAGGAGGAACTTCTCTTTCACTTTCTTTGCCTTGACTCCTCTTTCTTTTTTTTTGGCTATAACTTTGTCTCTTAATAGCAAGTTGCATGTCAGTTTTGATTGTCATCTCTCTAGTTAATATAAATTATTATATATATCTTGCCAGTAGGAGGGGAACACAAATGATAACGTAATCAGCCAAATTGAAAATCTTCAGCTTTTAGTCTGGGGAGATAATTACACTTTAAGATATACTTGATTTTTTTTTAACACATATATTAAGTTCTCTAAGTAAAGGACTGCTATGCACCTTCTGTCCTAGGTTTAGCAGTAGCACTCATTTTTTATTCTTCATAGTAACTGGTGCAGCACTATGTTTTTGAGTTTCAGCCTGGAACAGAACTGGTAACAGGAATGTTTTTAGTTACTGCTCGAATGTTTTACTCTGACCAAGGACTTTGTGAGTCTCATGCTCTGCCAGGGAGGAAGGGAGGCCAGGAGGAAATGGACAGGACACCTGACCCAAACTGACCAAAGAGGTATTCCATACCACAGTAACGTCATGCCAAGGATGTAACAGAATGTTACCCGGAAGGGCTAGTGCTCTGGGGTGTTGGAGGAGGTATTCGGTTGGTGGTTGGTGGGGTGTGGTGAGTTATCTGTTGGTGGTTGGTGAGATGCTGTATTTTTTTCCCTTGTTGTTTCCTTTATCATCATTATTATTGGTGATAGCAGTAGTGATTTGTGTTATACCTTAGTTACTGGACTGCTCGTATCTCAACCTGTGGGAGTCGAATTCTTTTGATTCTCCTTCCCATCCCTCCAGGAACAGGGGGAGGTCAAGAAAGGGGGGGTTGAGTGAGTGAACAAGCTGCGTGGCTGGGTTTAAACCACACCACCTTCTCATAAGCAACTCATGCAAATATGTATACATATAGGTAGATAGGTAGGGATGGTACTGTCTACCCCTAAAATGTAACTCCAGTTACAGACCACAGAAAAGATGATGGGTCTTTGAATGAAATCTTTCTGATTCTTGAGTGATTCAGGAAATA
Source organism: Agapornis roseicollis (assembly GCA_002631895.1). Taxonomy (NCBI): domain Eukaryota; kingdom Metazoa; phylum Chordata; class Aves; order Psittaciformes; family Psittacidae; genus Agapornis; species Agapornis roseicollis. The sequence goes on from NDXB01008116.1 coordinate 15,145, forward strand.
CTGAAAAATCAGCTGATCTTTCCCCAAACAGCTGAGTATTCAAAGGCCAAAGTCTGTGCAATGGCTCGTGGTACCTTCATTATCAAAAAAGTCTTCATGACTTTGCAGATGTAATGCTCAAAAGTACAACTGATGATACACATTTTATGTTTTATGTAATAACGACAACAGTCCCACACAGTATCTCCTTACATTGAGCTCATGACATTTTCTGGTGTTTTCTTTCTTATAGCTGAAACATTTCTGTGTCATACAAAATATATTTCTTTTATTCCTGTTCCTTAGCAATGAACTATGGGATTTGAAAAGATCCAAAAGAAGCTTGTGTTTCTAAGTGATAGCACATCTGTGTCATGTATATGTTCCTGTGTGTATCAGGAAGGTTAGAAGTCAACACACAGTTCTCAAGAGAAATTGCAGTAGCTCCTGCAAAGGTCACAAAGATCACCACTATGGCAAGACATTAATGCTGTATTAGGAGAATATATCAGGATTCTTTTATTGTAGTGCTGATAGTTTTGGTTTGACCCATCTTGCCCCTTGACTGTGAAAATCTTCTCACTGCAGATACTTCTTTCCCATCCTTCTCCCATTTCATGCCAGTGTTTATTTATTCATTTTTATATTATCTGCCTTAAAGATGAATGTTCCACAGGAACTTGGAAATTCTTTACAAGCTCTTCAGCAAAGAGTAATTTTCTGTCAGTGCATAGCTCAGGTAACATTTTTTTTCTTGGAATGCATTTTAGAAAATGCAGCGAAGTAATTTGTTTCATTTTAAATAGGGTAGAACCAGGTTCATCAGACAAAATGTATAAATTACATAAAATGCTGAAGCAAATCCACTGTTTAGAATGTGACTTTGTCTAGTTGCATTAAAAATTTTTCACCATTTTCTTAGAATTGGAAGTATATTGTTAGTTGCCTTCTTTTAGTGCTGTTTGTTCAGTTCACCTGGAGTGATTGAAGTTTGTAACCCCAATAGCCCTAACCCAAAACCCTACGAATTTATCTTAAATTTATCAAATTGTTAAACTATTATAAATTATTATAAATATTATATGTATAATATTATAAATAATTAAATAAAATGTATATCCTAATAATTTAATGTCATCTTCTGAGAGATTATCTCACATTTAAAAGATTCCAGCTGTAAATCTGCATTCCAGTCAGATGGTCCTTTTGAAACTGATCTAGTTTTCTCCTCAGGTTTCTACCTCTTTGATAATTTAAAAAAAATTAATCTTTTCGTTTTGCTCTTCTTCATTCCCTACTTAATTTTATCCTTGTTTTCCTTCACCATCTCTTTTAATTTACTAATGCAAATCTTCTGAAGAACTCTGTGCAGACTTCTTGTGTTGAGGGAAACATGATGGATTTCTGTAGTAGTAAAAGTTTGTATATATGTTTTTTCTCTACTTAGATCCTAGTAATTGCTAACACTCAGTTGTGCTTTTTTGACCACTTTCAAGCAATGCAACTGTATTTTAATAGAACTGCTTATATGTCTAAGATCTTTTTTGTTATAAATACTTCAGTACTTGGACTTTACATTCAAAGATACATTCTTTATTCACATACATAATTGGCACTTGTTGACACTGAATTTAATTTGATTTTATCTTTACCAATGTGAATTTGATAGATATTTTGGCAAATGTCATGACTTTCCACTTATTGTGACTTTCTGAGTACATTCAAGAGCAAAAGCCTTAGAATGGGTAGATACCTACTGGTGACCTGTCTATATGGGGTTTCACCACTTCACTTTTTTGCTCCAAACCCTTCCATTGAAGAATATTACTAAGTGCCCTCAAGAAAGCTAATTAGTCTATTTTTACTCCATTTATATGTCCACTTTCTTTTTGACTCCTTTAAAATATTTAGTGTTCAGACTTCATTTTATGAGAACTATGATGACTTTTCCATAATATTATTATTAATCCTTATGACCACAAATCTCATTCTTTGATTCTGTATTACTTCAATTTGTCTTTCTGGTTAGCATTTCAACAGATCCTCCTTAAAGTGTTTTGAAAAAGAAAATGAAAAATCTCCTCCTCCCTCAAAAAAAACCCAGAAGAAACACATATGTTACCTTTCATTCTACAGTAGGAGGGCAGGTATAAATGAGAAGTTATTGCTACATTCAATTTTGACAGTTTAGCTATTTCACACTCAAGTTCCTTTACAACTCTTGGGGGAATACCAACTGGTTGTATCAATTTGCTACTGTTCATTTTGTTGAGTTGTACTGAAACCTCTTCTGTTCACACTTCAATTTCAGACACATTTTCTAATGAGCCTTCTGTGAAGAAAGGTTCTGGTGTGGGAATATCTAAGATTTCCAGCAACGGAGACAGATGTGAAAGAATAAACCACTTTTCCTTCTACTCCTAAATTTTTAGGTACTTCCTTCACCCTTCCAAGGTTTATTGACCTGTTTTCTGTTGGGTTGTGGTGTTTTTTTTTTTTGTTTTTTTTTTTTTTTTTTCTTTTTTTTTTTTTTTTTTTTTCTTTTTTTTTTTTTTTTTTTTTCTTTTTTTTTTTTTTTTTTTTTCTTTTTTTTTTTTTTTTTTTTTCTTTTTTTTTTTTTTTTTTTTTCTTTTTTTTTTTTTTTTTTTTTCTTTTTTTTTTTTTTTTGGGGGGTAGGGACAAAGGGAGGGATAATGGTGTTATTGGGCTTTTTACATTTCATTTTATAGGGTTAACATTCTTTTGTACTTACGTGAAAGTTATTCTCTTACTTTAAATGGTTTTTTGTATTCTTTTACATTACTGTCTTTTTTAAGTCTTTTCACACCTGTCCCTCATTTCCCTGGGCATCTAAACAATTTCCCTGTATGTCAGCATTTTGTCCTGCCTCAAGTTTTGCAACTCCTTAGCTAAGAGTCTTTCCTATGTGTAAATATGTTTAGGAGAACAGTGAGTACAATTCCCTTTTGTGATGACTTTTTTCTTTGGACTAGAGTCAATGAGCTTAAATGATTGTTGCAGACTGAATACATAACTTTTAGATGACCCACACAAAACTAAGGACTGAATAAATGCTCTTGGTCCCTAAGATCTGATTTTCTTTTAATATAATACCCTGTTTTAACATACTTGGTGCTCATGACCAGTGCTGGAGCTCAAACGGGTTTTGCTGTATTCCAGAAACATGCTCCATGTACAAACCTACCCATTAACAAAACAAATAAAAACACAAAAAAAAAACCTACCACAAAAAAAACCCAACCAAACAGCAAAAACGAAACCCCAGAAACAACCACACTACACCCCGTATCCTGCAATATTTTAAATTCATAACTTCATTCAGGTTTCCTGTAAGATTGTCATTCCTACAGAAAAACAAACAAGAAGCCCTGCATATTATAGATGAGACATTATAATTACAGAACAAATGGTTGTAAAGACAAGGCTCAATTGTGCCTCAGAAAGAAGGAAAGCTTACAGGTCTGAGCCAGAGAGCTGAGAGGTTGAGTACCACCTGTGATCTAAACCAAATAGCTTTAAAATATCTGTAAAATTTTAATAAATTTGATGCACCAAGGAATCTCCAATTAAATTCAACTACAGTCAAACCATCTTTTTTGACAGCATCATAGATGTGCTTGAGTGGAAAGTCAGGCTCCACACTGTGTCTATTACAAAAGTCATCTCCCACCTGCTTGTCTCTGCAACAATACTACAAGATGGAAATTTAAAGATTATTAGGAATGTGTGCATGTGGTGGGAGGGAGGAAGAAGGGGAGGAATTGAGGCATCTTTAAGGCATTGTAATGAGATTCATAGAATTAATGGCAGAAGCTGAATCTAGTATGTGGTGGATCAACATCAATAACATTCACTTCTATGTTAACAATAAATTGAGGTGAGAGTACATTGGCTTTTCCCCAATAAATCTTGCCTCTTAGTGAATTGAGGCAGTGAGAATTTAATGGAATTTCTACTTCACTTCTACAGCTTTGAGCTTGTTAGATCTGAATTCTACAATTTCCGTAAGAGCAACTGTAACTATTTATATGTTGAAAGATAGTGAGACTGATGCTGATGAAGGCTGTTGAAGATACAAAAACTTGCCTACATGCTAAATAACAGGCATGTTCAATTCTTTTTTTTTTTAATTGAATAATTGAGTCCTAATATAATCTTCATAACCTAATATAACCTATGCTCCCTTCAGAAAGGTTGTATAGAAGATAAAAAGTTGATCAAAAGAAACACTAGTCATGTTTGTAAGTACAGCAGTTGTTCATTTTCACATTTTTAAATCAGGACAAGCAAAAGCTATTCAATCATGAACTTGTCCTTTATAAATCACCCTTTGCGGGTGAAAAGCGAAGAATATATAAGTGACCCTTCAAGCCTCATAAAGATTTAGATCATTCTCCTGGGGAGTATCGTATATGAATGACACCATCAACTGATATTATTTCTCCCCTGTGGAGGTATAAATGAGGAAATAGAAAGGCATAGATTTCAATTCTCACTGAAAAGCTTCATGGTAAGATCAAAAGTCACAAAGACTTCCCAAGGTGGAAGCTCGATTCTGCAACACTGCAAAGAAATAAGGCATGTCTAGTTCTACCTCTGTTGCAAACTTTCTTACACTGGACTGTGACCTAGGCTGTATCTGCACTGTCTGTAGGAGAAGCAGATGAGATAAAAGATGTGCTTCCTGCCCATTTTGTGTTTCATTTTACTGACAAAATGTTATGTTCAATCGATTTATAGAGTTTAAATTGTGTTGTCCTATAGGGTGGCAATGTAACCTCCCTCCTGAACACCTTCATTCAGGTGTTACTTTATTGTGTGAAGAGAGACTTTGCAAGCAGGGTATACACAGCCAGACTATACGCATTATCCATTACTTAGTAAACAGTAGATAGGTAGGGTTGGCATGTTACCAACTTACCTGTTCACATTCCATCATCCTCTGTTGCTTCAAACTGACTTTGAAGAGTTGTGCTGAGTTGGCAACTTCTTTTTGCTTGTGAGGCTTTCTTAAGGGGTATGTAACTTTTCATGAGAGTCAGTATTTTCTTCATGTATTCTAGAATCATTATTGCCATATCAACAGTTTGTCTTTCTATCTTGTAACTTGTGTTGTGTGGCTTCAGGTTAAATACTCTTCCACTGCTCAAAAGCACTTTTTTCCCTATAAGAATGACCAAAGGTAACACACCAAGGATGCACAAAATCAAACTTTAGGTCACAGATTTGACCACTCGAGCTACAGTTTGCTGTAGAGCCATTCCACAAACAAAATTCTCTACCTCAGTAGTGTAGGACATATCAAGGTAACTCACGTTGTCAGTGAGTGCAAACCTGGCCTTTTTCCACTGTCATGCTTTAGAATTCATGCATTGTAAAGAGTTTGTACTCAGACTCTGAGGTTTTGAATGTATAAATGCAAAAATAAATCTGAACATTTCTAGTGGGCTTTAGATTTTGCCCACAGTCTTAATTTTCATTAATTCCTAGTTTAAAATTAGGAAGTAATAATTTTTAAGCAATTTAATATGATGTTTTGAAAGTGTTCTCTTTAGTTAGTCTGAAGAGCTTCACTTTCATGGTGTTCAAATAAAAAAATAACCTTTTTATATTTCAGGAATCAATATAATGAAAGTAGAGAGAGGCACAGAGGGGGCAGGATATAACCTTTATCTAAACATTACAGAAATAGCTGTATCCCTGCTTTATTAATCACTGCAATCTACTTAAACCTTTGGAAATAAATTTCAGTTATTCTGTTGTCTTGGTTTAAGCCCAGCCATGCAACCTCTCTCTCACTTCCCCCCCCCCTTCCTCCCTCTGCTCCCAGAGGGATGGGGAGGAGAATTGAAAGAATGTAACTCCCAGAGATTGAGATAAGAACAGTGCAGTAACTCAGGTATAGTACAAACTACTACTGCTACCATGAATAATCATAATAACAAGGGAAATAGCAAGGGAAGAGAACACAACCGCTCACCACCTGGTGACCAATACCCAGACTAACCCAAGCAGTGATATCAACCTTCTGAGCAACTGCTCCCAATTCATATAGTGGGCATGATGTGCTGTGGTATGGAATACCTCTTTGACTAGTTTTGGCCAGGTATCCTGTCTCTGTTTCCTCCTAGCTTCCCCTCCTCCCTGGCAGAGCATGAGACTCAGAAAGCCCTTGGTCAGAGTAAACACAACTTAGCAAAAACTAAAAACATCTGTGTTATTGGCACTGTTCCCAGGCCAAAAGTCAAAAACACAGCACTGCACAAGCTACTAAGAAGGAGAAAAATGACTGATACTGCTGAACCCAGGACATCTCTGAAACAAAAGATGTTCTGTCCCCAGATGAAATCTGTTCCTTCCATGCTATAGAAGCGTAGTTAGCTTCTGTTACAGTTCCATGGTTGATATAAGCATTTTGACTGAAAATATTTGTGGTGAACTCAGTGTAAAACTATCAGAGAATAAATGTACTGTGACTTGGAACATAAGATACAATTTTCTTTGCATAGAGGCAAAATGAATTCATGACAGAGTTCACAAAACCTATTCTCCTCTCAAAATTGCAATATGACCTTGCTTTCCAATGGGAGTCTTTCAAAAGTCAAAATTGACATTGCAAGAAATTTTACAGACTTTTGTCTGTAAACCTGCAATTGCAATGCAAGAATGCACAAAATCTTTAGTGTTTTGTACATAAGTACTAAAAAAGAGACCCTTGGGCCACCAGACCATAATACTGATAGTAGCAACATAAAACTGTACATTTTAAGTCAATGGCAATTGAAATCCAGGTTTCCTTCTTATTGCACTAAGTACTGTACTAGAAGATCATAAATCCAGACTTGCTCTCCCTTTTTGGGCTATAGAAGCTGTTATTATTTAATGCATATGAAATATTTTCCTGAGGAGAGTGATAGGATAAAACCATTATTGTTTGAACATTTGTCTGGGAAAGTATAGAGTTGAGTCTCTGTCCTGGGTTCAGCAGTTGCAGTCAGTTTTTCTTCTCTTTGGTAGCTGGTGTTTTGACTTTACCCAGAAACAAGGCTGATAAGGCCAATGTTTTTGGTTGTTGCTAAGCGATGTTTGCCCTGACCAACGGCTTTGTGAGCCTCATGCTCTGCCGGGAGGAAGGAGGGACAGGACTGTACTGACAGCACCAAACTGACCAAAGAGGTATTCCATACCATAGCATGTCATGCCCAGGAGGTAACTGGGGGTGAGCCGGAAGGCCTAGCTCTCTCGGGGTGGTTGGAAGAGGTGGTCAGTCAGCACTTGGTTGGTGGGGCGTTGTGAGTTATCTGTCGGTGGTTGATGGGATGCTGTATTCTTTTCCTTTATCGTTATTATTATTGGTGGTAGCAGCAGTGATTTGTGTTATACCTTAGTTACTAAACTGTTCTTATCTCAAACTGTGGGAGTTGCATTCTTTTGATTCTCCCCCCCATCCCTCTGGAAGCAGGCGAGGGCAAGAAAGGGGGGTTGAGTGAGTGAACGAGCTGCCTGGTTGGGTTTAAACCACGACAGTCTCCTTGCCCAAAGAAAATAAATAAAGTCACCTTCCTATAGATATGGATTTTTCTCAAGTCCTGGAAAACTGTTGGAACCCTTTAGTTGGTTGGTTTATGAAAGTCATTATCACTTCTACCATTTTTCTAGGATAATACAATTGCTCAAATCTAGTGGATCCGAATGCTGTACAAACCCAGGATTCAAATATTTTTTTTATCGGAGAAGATACAAGGCTGTGAGTGATCAAGAGTGTGTGAGACTTTTCAATACCAAAAAAAGATGAGATTTAAGATATCCTTTCTTATATTGGATTTTGTATTGGCTAGCTCACCGAGATTCTTGTTAAAAATGCAAACCCATTATGAAAAGTTTAATATGCTTCATACATTATACAGAAAGTCTAGTTATCTATTTCAGGACAGAATATTTTCTTGAGTTACAAGTAGATCTTAATTTTATCTAGTCTCAGGAGTTGTTATAGTGAAAACTTCCGTTTTAGTTATCTAAACTTCCATATCATGCTTGGGTTTCTGCAATGGCATCATCATTTTGGGTCTCATGGTGGTGAGGTACTATGGTGCTTGGTGACATCACTGAGCGATTCCTTACAGAGAAGTCATTTCAAGCAAATTTCTTCATTAAGAAGCTCATCTTCTTCCCTCCATGTGCAGTGCTACACAACAGCCTGATTCCACTCATACAGCCCAAATGGTTCATATTTTGAAGAACCTTTTAAGAAGCTGCATTTTGCAACTTACTTTTAGATGTCTAGGAAGAAAGTTAGATTTGTCTGACCCAAGCAAAAGAGCAGTTATCAGCCCGGGGGAGCTGCAGATAACAATCCAAACCTCACTCCGTCAGATGAGAAAATTTGAATGTCAGCTAGGATTTTTGAAAATGCATTCATAATAGGCAAACTCTATTCACATGGAAGATGTTGCTAAAACATCTTGCACGTATTTAAATGGTTAAGAAGGTGGGCGATTGTTGTGCCCTTTTCAGAATTTATTACTAAAATTTTAAAACTTCCATTCATATGCCTGGGAATATGAGCTAGTAAGTGTACTGGTTCTGGCTGGGATAGAGTTGATTTTTCTTCATAGTAGCTGTTATGTAGCTGTGTTTTGGATTTGTGCTGAAAACAATGTTGATAATACAGGGATGTGTTAGTTATTGCGGAGCAATGCTTACACACAGTCAAGGCCTTTTCCATTCCTCAAACCACCCCATCAGTTAATAGATTGGTGATGCAAGAGGATTTGGGAGAGGAGAAGGCCAGGACAGCTGACCTCAACTGACCCAAGCAATATTCCATACTATGTGATCATGCTTAGCACATGAAGCTGGGAGAAGGAAGGGGGGACTTCAGGAGTCTGTTTTCCCAAACTGTTACAAGTGATGGAGCCCTGCTTATGAACATATGAACACCTGACTGCTGATGGGAAGTAGTGAATTAATCCCTTGTTTTACTTTGCTTGCAAACAAAGATTTTGCTTTAACTATTAAATAATCTTTATCTTAACCCAGAAGTTTTCTCATGTTTACTCTTCTGATTCTCTCTCATCTCACCAAGAGAGAGAAGTGAGCAAGGGATTGTGTGGGTCTTAGCTGCTGGCTAGGGTTAAACCGCAATAGCATGGTATCAGGAAACTCCCTTTGTTTGTGTCAATTCCTTGTAAAATGAAGTGGAAACAAATATAGACCAGGGATATTACAAGTATATTTAGCCTTTGTAATGCAACAGCCTATCAAAGCAGTAAAAATAAAAGCGTTTGCATACATTTCTAAGAGTTCCTAATTTCATTTAGATTGTATTCACATGGAGCAAAAACTTAGCATTGTAAATTAAATCACTGAAATATTGCAAATTAATACACTTACCTCTCACAGCAAGGTCACCCTATATACCCTTGTCCTGGATTCAGCAATAGCAGTCATTTTTTCTCCTTCTTAGTAGCTGGTGCAGTGCTGTGGTTTTGACTTTCAGCCTGGGAACAGTGCTGATAACACTGATGTTTTTAGTTACTGCTCAATGTTTGCTCTGATCAAGGACTTTCTGAGTCTCATGCTCTGTCAGGGAGGAGGGGAAGCCGGGAGGAAACAGAGACAGGATACCTGACCCAAACTAGTCAAAGAGGTATTCCATACCACAGCGCGTCATGCCTGGGATGTAACTGGGAATTACCTGGAAGAGCTAGTTCATTGCTCGGTCGGGCTGGGCATGGAAGGGGTGGTATTGTATTCCCTTCCCTTGTTATTTCCCTTATCATTATTATTATTATTGGTGGTAGCAGTAATGGTTTGTGTTATACCTTAGTTACTGGACTGTTCTTATCTCAACCCATAGGAGTTACATTCTTTCGATTCTCATCCCCATCCCTCCAGGAGCTTGGGTGGGGGGGAAAAAAGGGCCGGGGGAAGTAGACTGCATGGTTCTGATTTACGGCCTGGGCTTAAACCACAACAACCCTGCAACAGCCTCAGGAAATAATGAGTAGGCTAAATAGACTATGTTATACAACTAAATTGTGCTTAAATCATAAAATACAGGCTCTGGCAGAATGCTAAAGTCCAACAGAAGATTACAAATCTGAAGCATAGGCATAGGTCTACCTCCATCTTGGAGCCCTATACATGTGTTGCATAAGACACATGGAGTCAAATCTGCACTTGGAATCAATAAATATGGTTCCTAGAACTGAAAGGATCTATGCCAACTCAGTCCAGTCAACTTCATCCGTATGTACAAAGTAGTAAGTTTGCTTACTCTGAGGAAATACTTGGACTACTTGAAATACTTGGACCTCATAAAAGATAACAGAAAAAAATAAAATACTCTCAAGGAAATAAAGAAGCCCTGGCAAGGGAAGTAAAAATTGAATTAGAACTTGAACACAGAAGAAGAAAACAAACGAACGAAAAAATAAAAAACAACAACAACAAAACCAGTGAGAGGTTTAAACTATCTATTTCAAGATTCCAAAATGTTAAGTGGGGAAGGACAAGTATACTGAGGCTAGTAGATTAAATGTATTAATTAAGGTTCTGCAAAAGGTTGTGTTGGGGTGACAGCCTGCTGATAACACATTTAATTAGTTGAGTCTAATCTGTAGTGAGGTTATGAGGAACTTTAAACCCACAGAACAATGGCACAGGAAGTCTTATAACTTTGAAGCTATTGAACTACTGAAGCAAACATGAAGAAGCCTCTGTAACTGTAAGCCCTGAGGTAATTTGCTGAAGTAATTTAGAAAACATCCACAAAATAAAGGATGAATAATTCTTTGCAAAGAAACAAGGGCAAACAAGTGACCACATAAAAATGGCTCAAATTCAAAGCTCTCTGAAAATGTTTTCTCCAGCATCTTAGGGTAGCATAGTTCCTTCCAGTGTCCCTCAGTGTACTATTTCAGTAAGCTATGTATTTTAGAAAAGTTTGCTCCTGATTATGTTCAAAACCACATCTGTGACCCTTCCTATTTCCATCCTAGTTATTGACTTCACGTCTAAACTTGCTCTTCTGAGTTGCTCAATGAGTGCTGTTTTTCACAGGTTATCACACTATAGGAGAGGTAGATGCATGGAATTAATTTATAGTTAATTAGAAAAAGCATAGTTTGATATGTTAAGGTGCTATTGATTTTAAAAAATATCAGGTATCAATGGATCAAGAAGCAAACTGAATGCGTTACCACTGTAATTATCCTTACAGGTCTATTCTCTATAGCTTCACATTAGAACCTTAAAAAACATATGAATAAGTGTTTTGATTAGATTTTTATTGTACCATCATTTTTTAGCATGTATGTGTATTTAGATAAGGTAACTTTAACATGCAGGTGTTAACTGCCCCTTACAGCAAGGCATTTCTCAAGAGAGATGGAGCATCACACAGTCTGCAGGCAGATTATGAAATCAACAACATTTTACACACAGATGGATTTCTTCCACATTTCTGATCCAGAAGTTTCTTGACTGTTCACTTTCAAATTACATGAATGAGGGTTTGGATGCTCTTTTGTTCAGGTCTTCTTATTTTGAAATTTCTTGCTTTTTGCTTTCTAAGAAATTAAAAACTGCCAAAGTGATGATTTAGAAAGTTGGGGAAGGAGAGGTGGCTTGGCAGGTTTATTTTTTTTATTTGTTCTTTTACTGTATCCTGGCCTGAAACTGAATATGACAAGGTTTAGCTTGGAGCATATTGCTTGTTTTTTTCTGATGGTTGAATTATAAACTCCCAGAGAAAGGGTTGTAATAGAAACACTGACAGGCATTTAACCATAACAGTAGTAGCAGGGTTGTTATAATAATTGGATTTGGGGTGGATTGCAAAGCTAAATTCACAGATTCTTTCTGCCTTGGGGGCATTCATTTCTGTCTGAAACAACTAAGGCAAAACTTAACATTAGCATAAGAAAAGACACTAGAAAAATGAATGGCTCTGTCTCTATTAGCTCCAAGAAAACAACTGTTACTTGATAGATTTAGTGATGCGTGAAATATTGGAGCCTACATCTGGAAATCATTACAAAAAGAATAAATTGATTTATATTGACTGTCTGAATTTGTTGCTTTAAGTGAAAATGTGAAAGTAGATATCCAACACTAGTGGTTTTTTTTCATTGGGTAGTTCACTGGAGTGTTAAATTAAACAAAAACACTCAAAGAATACTGAAGAAATAAAGTTGGAAGCAATTAAGAGCTTATCCTGAAGATCTTCTGAGTCTTCTGAGGGTCCTGTGGTTTAATTCAGTTGCAAAACCCCACCTCTTATTCTTTTATTTTTTCTTGTATTGCTGATTTTATCATCTCTTGATAACATCTTAATGTTTATGCAAGTGAATGGAATTGCTTCATTCTGTCAGATAAATAAATAAGATAAAGCTATCAAATATTACAGCCAGTAGTGGTATCAATAGTACTTGTGGACTTTCAGATCTCATTTTTTAATGTTATACCTTTGGCAGTCCTCTAGTACTTGTATATTTCCAGTTGTCTCTTAAAAGTACCCATTATACTGCCTCATCAGTAGTTCTCCTTTAGCTGATAAAGTTTAATATTTGTTTGAAGTGCTAAGACATGTAAGGTCAGATCTGGAATTCAACTCAGTGGACTTAATTGCTCCAGACATTTAGGCAGATTGCAGTTTGATTTCTATCAAAAAAAGAACCTACATCAGCTGACAGGAGATTTTGATTTTTTGCAAATCCATACTTCATGTGACCTAGATAATAATGTTCAATTATTGGTTAGACCCAACAGTAGTGATTCTTTTAACATAAATCAAACATATTTAAAAACTAGGCTTGAGCAGCAGCATTTGCTGAGGTAAAAACAAAGTAGAATTTATATTTAAGAGTGTCTTCATCAGAAAATGATTGTAATGACTTTGCATTTTTTAAGTGTGTTTGAGCAGAGGAAAGGTTTTAATGACTTTTGCTGACTTACATGAGATCTGCCCTCTCTTCAGAGACCAGGTTGGCAGCTTGCATTCCTTTCAGCAGAGCAGTGGGTGTTGCTCTTCCTCAGTGATCTGTATGGTAAAATGAAAGTCCTGGAATATAGCATAAACTCCTTGTTATATTGTTCAGAAAAACACTTTTAATAACAATTGAAAATTGCAATTATGGGCATAATTGTTTGTTTCAATTCCACCCTGAGCTTCCAAGAGCACAGCACTGAACAGATTCTGGATTACACTTTTTTGGTTTTTTATTCTTTGTCTGATGGAAAAAGATAAATCTCTTCACTCTGTCCAGTTAATTTGGTATTCTACATGCTTTGCCTGCCTACATGGCTGCTGCCCATCATACCCTTAGAGATAGATGTGAGACTCGGCGAGGTGCTTCCTGTGAGGTTGTTTCAGAAATGAGTCCTGTTTTCTGACTGATTCTTTCTGGGGGTCTATGTCACCATAAGTCTTGTTTCTCAAGGCCCAGGATAATGTTCCAGGTGGTGGCATGGGGCAAGGGATGTTTCCAGCCATCCAGTGATTGCTTCGACCGTTATAAGCCCATGGCACTTGGCAGGTTTGTGGGAGTATGATGCAGTCAATCTGCCAGGACTTCACATGTTTATATTTTGGCCATTGTCCTCCATACCAGAGAGTCTTTAACTGCTTGGCTTGTTTGATTGTAGCTCATACTTTATATTTTCGAATAATCTATGTGATAGCTTCCATGGTCAAGTCCACCCTTCAATCACAAATCCATCTATATGTTACATTGCTTCCTGATGGCCTGAGGTGTCATGGACTCACCAGGCTAAAAATAATTCACCCTTATGTTGCCAGTCGAAATTAACTTGAGCCACTTCAGTCTTAGCAGCCTGACCCACCAAAAAAAGGTTTTCATATTCTTCAGTGTCCTGACTCTTGTGTAGATAAGCATTTATGTGATGTACTTTAATAAACAGATTCTCCACCTAGGCAGCAGTATTTTGCCACCATGCAGCAGCCTAAGGTTTGCCTCTGGGCTTCCAGTTAGTTGCTATGCTTCCATTGTTGTAACACTTTCCTGGGTTTAGCAGTAGCAGTAATTTTTTATTCTTCATGGTAGCTGGTGCAGCTGTGTTTTAACTTTCAGTTGGGAACAGAACTGGTAACAGGAATGTTTTTACTTACTGCTTGAATGTTTTACTCTGACCAAGGACTTTGTGAGTCTCATGATCTGCCAGGGAGGAGGGGAGGCCAGGAGGAAATGGACAGGACACCTGACCCAAACTGACCAAAGAGGTATTCCATACCATAGCACGTCATGCCAAGGATGTAACTGGGAGTGATCCAGAAGGGCTAGTTCTCTCTGGGGTGTTGGAGGAGGGATTCGGTTGGTGGTTGGTGGGGTGTGGTGAGTTATCTGTTGGTGGTTGGTGAGATGCTGTATTTTTTTCCCTTGTTGTTTCCTTTATCATCATTATTATTGGTGATAGCAGTAGTGATTTGTGTTATACCTTAGTTACTGGACTGCTCGTATCTCAACCTGTGGGAGTCGAATTCTTTTGATTCTCCTTCCCATCCCTCCAGGAACAGGGGGAGGTCAAGAAAGGGGGGTTGAGTGAGTGAACAAGATGCATGGCTGGGTTTAAACCATGACGGTTCTTTTTGGTGCCCAACGTGGGGCATGAAGGGTTGAGATAACAACAGATCTGACCAGATTAATGGTCTTTCGTCACAACGCTGATTTATTGGCTTTTAATGTTGTTTCTTTTGACCTCACAGTTTTGGAATGTTGTGTCTTACTTAGAGCCGGTATTTGCTCTGTTAGTGTTTATCTGGGGGAGAGCTTGGGCTAAGGTTCTAGTTCCATTGTACTTTATGGCAATGACTTGTAATATGGTGGGGGGCGGCCCCGGGAGCCGTCGGCAGCCGGAGCAGCCCGGGAGAGCGGCCCCGGGGACCAAGGTGCGTCGGGAGCAGGGCCGGAGGCTGGCAGGGAGGCGGCGGCGGCCGAGCAGCGGGAGAAGGCGGCGGAGGAGCCGAGCCCTGCGGAGGAGCCGAGCCCCGCGGAGGAGCCGAGCCCCGCGGCCGAACCCAGCCCGGCGGCGGCCGAGAGCATTCCCCGGGGGCCGCCCACCGAGCTCCATGAGGATGCAGGAGAGCGCGGAGCAGTTCCCAGAAAGGCNCCCTGCGGAGGAGCCGAGCCCCGCGGAGGAGCCGAGCCCGGCGGCCGAACCCAGCCCGGCGGCGGCCGAGAGCATTCCCCGGGGGCCGCCCACCGAGCTCCATGAGGATGCAGGAGAGCGCGGAGCAGTTCCCAGAAAGGCAGAGGAAGAAGATCTGGACTCAGGAAAAGGGAAGCCGGTGACTGGAGAGCCGGCGAGCACAGCAGCTACAGCAGCCCCAGTGACAAGTACGGCAGCGTCATTTGAGGGTTCTGAAGGTTTTGAATGGCCTTTGAGTACCCTTGGGACCTGCCTGCTGATTGTGATGGGGATCAGCATGGTGGCATATACACAGAGTGTGTTCTACCCACGACCATTTTGTCTGATCTCAAGAGTTAAGCAGAGTGGGGTTTGGGTCTCGTCTAGGGTTAGACAGTGATAAGGGGGGACCAAGAGATTTTCCCCAAGGCTGGAGGGTGGTAGGGTGTGTGGAACAGTATGGGCCAGTATCTAATCCACTGGGCCCCTCCAGTGCTCTGGAAGCGTCGGAGATGGAAAGCAGCTGTGTGGAGTCCTCAGCAACAAGCTGCAGAAGCTGCTGAAGGGGACAGTGAATCATTATGTCCCATATGAAGTTTATTTTGTTTCAGAAAGGCAAGGACTCAAAATCTGCCACAAATGGGTCCCACTTACCCACTGACCTCTTCCTCCAAGGGTATTTATTTGCCACCATCCATGTGTCAGTATAGAGGTAAAGTATTGGCTATTTTTCTTGTTCACCAATGTCTAAGGCTAGCAGGATGGCTTTCACCTCTGCTCTGTTGAATAGCGCTAAGCTTCTGTACTCAAAAGAAAATACACCTATCCCTCTACCCCAGGACAATTAACACTTCATATGCTCTGAAATCCTCTATAAGGATGAGCACTTAAGAGCATAAATGCCACATTGTAAAAATCTGGTTGGAGTAAATTCCCCTGAATATGATACTTGAGAGTCAAGTTGTATCATTGTGAAGTTAACTAGCTTCAAGTGTTTCCATGCAAAAAAAAAACAAAACCAAAAACACAAAAAAAAACCAAAAACAAACAAACAAACAAACAAACAAACAAAAAAAAAAAAAACCCAAAACCAACCAGTAAAAAGCAACCAAACCAAACCAAACCCCACACAAAGTAAAATCCCCTTTTTAGAAGTGGTAAAACTATGGGGGGTTGTTTTTCATGAGTTAAATATGATTATCAGATCTTATAAAACTTTGATGCATCTCAAGAGGGGAGAGGTAGTTTGGTTTCCATGTGAAAACCAGCCTTCTATCTGCCTCAGTGTTATCACAGAATCACAGAATTACCAGGTTGGAAGGGACCTGTAAGATCAAGTCCAACCCATGCCCTACACCTCCACTAAACCATGTCATCAAGTGCCATATCCA
>NDXB01008120.1:0-35484 GCA_002631895.1 Agapornis roseicollis
AAGTCAAAACACCAGCTACTAAAGAGAAGAAAAACTGACTGCAACTGTTGAACCCAGGACAAGAAGACAGCTACTTAAATACAGATCTAGCACTGTGGCAAGGGTAGTTACATGCCCTCTCTTAAGAATTGCCATGGACTAATCTGAAATATCGTGTACTTTGAGTAGTGCAGTTTGCTTTTTCTCCTTTCAAGGTGTACTGGTTTTGATGGTGGAAACTAACCTGGCTAGCTTAACTCTCCAGTAAGGTTTTTTTCTCAACGTCTTTCTGTGATGGTATGAGACCTATCACTGCCAAATGCTGTTGGATTCCTTTCAGGCTTTCCTGTCCAAATACTCACCAGAAAACACTCAACAAGCCCCTTCCCTCTGCCTGCTCTGAAAGGATTGAATTTGCATTCATTTCCTAACATTATGGCAGTATATCTTAAGCTGAACTCTGAAGATAGCTGTGGTCCTTGTACCTTGAGAAGTGCCTTGGCTGCAAATTGCTAGATACTGGGAGGTTAGGCACAGTACGCTTGGCCTGGTTCGCTGTTCTTCCCTCGCCATTGTCTCCTTGCTGCTGCCGGGGACATGTAGTGTGATGGGGGTGGACCTTGGTTCTGACCTGGTACAGGTGTGCTTGCTTGCAAGCCTGGGTCCTGCTCAGCCCTGAAAAGTCATTCAGTGTTGCACTTGAAATGAAATCTGGTTACAAATGGCATTGCTTCAGCTTGCCTGTTGCAGCTGTAGCTGTGACTGGGAACCGAAGGCCATAGCTTAACTAATGGGAAAGGGGCTTTGCAGCATATATTCTTAGAATGAAGATATGTCCATTAAACTCTTATGTATGCTTATGCTGTTAGATGTATACTGCTAGTAAGCTCTCCTATGTGCATCTGTGCCTATAGCAAAGCCTGCTTGATGATACGCCTCTTTTTCTTAATTTATAAGCTTTTGCTAGCAACTTACCAATAAGGAAAACCTTTCCTGGCTGAAAACTTTCATTTCAATTTGTGTACTATAGGTTTCTTATGGTATACTCTGGTACGCTGCTGGAGTAGTATATTGGCTTTTCAGTAGCAATATCATACCAGAGAAAGATTGCTGATCAAAGTAGTGGTGATATTAAAGGGAATTTTATGTTAATAGCTTGGAAAGCAGGTTTTGTAGCTTTGTAGGACCCAAAAGTATCATTAGCTTTACTGGCAAAAAAAAGAAGGTTTTTGCTGTTTACCTGAAGAACTGCTATTGACAGTGTCATCTTGGTTATATTTCACAGGAAAAAAACAGATAGTCAGTGTTCATCATCACTCACCTGCTGCATGCAACCCACTATGAGCCTCACCTCATTCAGGTAATGTATTTTGCTGTACCTTTCTCTACAGCAAAAGAACATAACATCCTTTTACTTCCTTTTCTCTGTGTGTTCAGGTTTCTTCCTGAACAGCTTGGGAATTAATGGAATAGTGGAGTACTCCTCGGTGAGAGCATTTTGTCACAGGGCAGATAAAACTGGCTGCTTACCTCCAACCTAGTTGGCTTTTTGCTCCTCCCCAATGCAATAGGAATACCAACACTGATAAATGTTGGCAGCATCTTTTCTAGTGGGACTGCAGTTTAGTCTGGAAGGGAGGAGTCTGCTTGCTGGTATTCTTAATCCCTCTCTTTGAATAAGATTAACCAGATTTTACAGACCAGCCTCAGTTTTTGGTGATATCATTGAGTACATTAATTTGTACTTCTGATTTATGATGGAGTGTTTTCTTTAATACTACTCATTAGGACAGCTAGTTTGGCAAAACATCTAAAGGAAAAGCTAGCCCTAGCTTTGCCTGTATTCATGCCAAATACCTGTTTTGGTAATACCCAAAAATATAATGCTTCCACTCAGCAGTTTGCAGACTTCAATGTGAGTCAGTCTTAAGTGGTGCAAAAAAAACCCCAAAAACTGAACCAACCAACCAAACTCCCCTAAAACCTCAACCCCAAACCTTTCCCCTCTCTGACCCCTAAAGTAAAAAGCAAGCTCATTAGGTGGGGATGCACACACGCTAGGCTGGGGTGCATACACACTCCTGCAGAATGGTTCTACTGGGCATGAGCTGGGCTATGTCACGCTACTGAAAGCATCAGCTTTTAAGAGACACCTTTTTCTGTGGACAAAGCTGTAAGAAAACTTGAGAGAAAAAATTCCATGTATGTCTAGAAAACATTACTGAAATGAAGGTTTACAGAATGAAAGTTGGTTTACATAGAGAACACCTGAAAGCTTGCTGCAGGAGGAGGGAATGAACTGCTCTCTGTGCCAGCTGTAGAGAGGACAAGAAGTTATGGATATAAGATGCAAAAGGAAGAGCTGGAAAGCTTTGGAAAAAGCTTTCTGTTGCCAAATGGAAGTAGTGAAATTTCAGTTGCTGGAAAGAATTCAAAAAGAAAAGATCCTGGCAGATGCCTATGGGAAGGGTTGGGTTTTGGTGCTCCTGCCCTGGGAACCAGAGTACTGGGTTCCTGGTGGGAAATGCACCCTTACAAGATGTGGACAAAGGGCAGGGAGGATCCAGAGAACAGAAGTTCTGGCTGTCCTGCTCATTCCTTCTGTTTCTGTGTAAAAAACGTGTGGGAGGTGGTTGTGGGGGCAAGTGGTCGAGATGAAAATAAGTTAAAGGTTTTGGAGAAGCTTGGCTGTCAAATGTTTGAGACAGCTGGGTTAGGTGTCCTCCTGAAACCCTGTTCAGCTTCACACACTGCAATTTTATTTTGGTAGAGACTCATGCTCCAAGCCTGCTCCACTCCAGAAGCCTTGCTTGCTGTGAATTCCAGCACAGGGCAATGCTGCTCAATCTGTGCATCAGACTGACCTCAGCAAGGGTATATTGGTATTTTTGCTTTTCTGACAAAGGGTCCTTTTAATTAGTGGCTGCTTCATATCTTCCTCTTTTAAGTGTGTGAAATAATTTGCTTGTGGTGAATTCATTTCCACGTGCGTTCCATGCAGAAGGTGGAGCAAAGCCTTGAAGGTGTTTACCTTAGAGATCAGCCCCAAAACGAAAGCCTGAACCCAGCTACCAGAAAGGGCATGGTGCCTGTTTCCTTTGGTTTTCTGTTTTTTCAGCCATTTGGCTCTTGGTGAATTTCTGTGGCACAGAATTAATTCCTGATGACCAGCCAAAGTACCTTAGAGTTGCCGTGGCCAGAAGCAGTAGCTACCAGCAATGTGTGGAGGACATTAAACAAAACCCCATTCAGAAGCTAGTTGATGTGTGCCCACAGAATTTAAATGCAAGTGCTGGTTCTTTCTCCAACAGAGGACTGCTTGCCTTTTTGGTATTGCAGCCATTGCACGAAGCTGGTGGGTGCTGAAGTAGTTTTGCAGAATGAATTAAAATCTGAGTCAAGTTCCTGGCTCCCTGTAGTGGCAAATGCGTTGCTAGCAAGTATTAGAGGCAAAGTACCAGAAAATTTATGGGCTGTGATGGTCTGTCACTCTATCTGAACAGAAAAGAAATACCATTCAGCTTCCTGAAATGTTTTCTTTTGTGCGTAGTATGCCTAAAATGGTTTGGCAGGACATATGGGGTTTGCATGTTGGTAAAGCACAGGCGATCTAGGATGCTCCACACAAGGAACTTCTTGTTCTTTGAGTTCTGCCCCCAGCAATGGACAGTGAGTAAACTTGGCAGTGTTGAGCTGTCATCGTCTTTGTCCGAAAAGCTCATCGAAAGTGTGAATATATTTATATGAATGAGGCACAACTTGTTTCCTTATGACCACAAGGAACTTTGGTCTTCCTCTCACAGTGCAGTGTGTGCCTAGGTAGGAGAGACAGAGCCTCTATTGAATGACTCAGTAGCTGTTGGTGGAATTTGTAATGCTCTGCTTTTTAAAATGCCATATGCTCTTATGAAAGGGGAGCCCTACTGCGTTTCTTCCTTAATTCCAGAACAGTGTTAAAGTAGGATTCTGTGTGTTGGTATTATTTTGGATGCTATTGTTTGGTAAATGGCCATTGTATCTTGGAAGACTCCATCTTTTGTAGTTAATGTGGTGTTTGGAGTTCACAGGTCTGATGGAATTACATATACAACAGAGAGTATAAGCAGCAGAAAGCCAGTACCTGTGCTTTCAATACGTGTTTGCTCTGAGTAGCCAGTGAGTCCTCATTACCTCTGTGCTTCTAAACCAGAGAATAACTGTTATACAAATTAAAACCACACTGCACTGATACAGATTCTCTCCGCAAGGGTGTCTGACAGCAGCTTTGTTGAACAAGTTCTAGTGGTGCCAAGCACATGCAACTTGGTTACAAAGCAGGAATTTTTTTTCTCTACCGTGGTTTTTGCATGAAACTTCAGCTTGCAGATGGTCTCTAGAAGAGAGTGGATCTTCTCAGGCAGGTGAATCTGTGCGTCTCCAACTTAATCTTGATTTCCTGGTGCAATTTTCTTTCTCGCGTCCTCCTCCTCTTCCTCGTTTAATCCCACTCATTGTGTGGTTTGTCAGGGCTCTTTTTAAGCATTTGATTCAGTTGCCAGATTACAGTAATGAGCAGGTAAATTTAATGCTGCGTTGGATGAGAGATGAAGTAATTGTACAAGCAGCACTTAGTCTTCATGTATTCCGTTTTTGTTCTTCCAGTGTAATTAGATCAGGTTTTCTTTATTGTACATCTAACCTTTTTTTTCTATACTAGATGTACTGGAGAAGGGAGGGGAAAGAGGAGAGGCATGAAGGGTATAAAAAGGGCCTTTAACTGTTCCTAGGTTTCCTTAGATTTATGTTTATGTAAGCACATCTGCCTTAGGTGGGGCCTGTGTGTCTTTACTCCTGAGTGCATTGTGTAGATAGCCAACAAACCTGAATGTAATTGAGTAGATGCTGACATTACTTCAGCTATAAACTAAGCCAGCAGGTTTTTGAAAGGGTTTGGGCTCAAACAGGGGAGAGGGAGAGGGGAGATGCTGCGGGGGTGTGCAGGTTCATCTCCAACCCACTGATTTTCAGACTTCCTGTTGCCTTCTTGCTCCAAATTCCTACAGCACATCTCTGCTGGCCTTGCTTACTGTTTCCTGGGATCTGTCTTTCACATCCTGAATATGCAGTTTGTCAAGTTTCTTTGTTTCTTTCACCATGGTCTTGTGGGGTTGTTTCTGCTGCTACGTTCCCCTCCATATCCCACCAAGGCACTCTGTTGCTTTGTCAGACGGTGAGAGGCTAGGATTGCTCTCTGGAGTGGTCTCTCAGGCATTTAAAAGCTGCTGCCGAATTTTTAGGAGGGCAACATCTCTTCTTTTTCTCAGGAGTCCTAGTTTCCAGCTTCAGGTCTGGATGCAATCCTAAATTATGTAGGGATCCTATCTTAAGACTTGTTCAGATGTTAACTCAGCACAGACAGCTTTGCAGTTCTTGAGATGGAAGTGATAGTTTCTGCATGTGGAGGCAGCTGTGTAAGCTTGCTAAAGACCCTGGTTATATTGGGCAGCTCTAGATGCAGTCTTTCTAGCTGTTTGATGAGAAGTTGTTTTGGGAAGAAGAATGTAATCAGGTCAAAAGTCAAACTTTAGCCAAGGCTGGTTTACTTTGGGTGTGTTTTGATTGCTGGGCATCACTCAGTAGAAGTCGGAAGAATCGAAGTACTTAAAACTACTTTATACTAATGGTCTTTTCTGTTGGCAATGATTGCCTTTCTTGACATAGTTTCATTTCAGATTCCTGAATACTAAATTCTGTTTTGTATTAAATGTACTTTTGACTGTCTAAAAGAAATACTGTGGTGAAAATAATAAAGGCCAAAGGAGAACAAAACCATTTCTTTTTGGCTTAGTGTTTGTTTTTTTTTGGTAGATCAGCTGTGGCTGTATTTTGGGTTGATCTATTTCATTCCTAATTTGAAGTACTGCCAGTGGGCAGGGGAGACTTAATAAACATTCAAATACAGTAAGGTGGAGTATTTGGACTCTTAATGCATACTTACTTTACCTTTGTCCATGGTGTCATGGTGATTCCCATCAGTAATGGAGGTGGTTGTGAAGAAAAGGGTACCAGCTCTGTGCAGGTAAGAAACACTTTCCAAAAGTGTATGTATCAGGTAGTTAATGTATTTGATACCTAAAAGCTTGGGGTTTTGAGTTTGTAATTTGTGCTTTTCCATACTGGAGCCTGACTTTGCTCTTTTCTATTATTATTTATTTATTTATTTATTTTTCTTTTATTTTATAAATAGAAAAATTGTCATCATAGAGAGACAGTGGGACACAGCAATGTAAATTCCTTGAACGCATTGTTTAAGCCTAGTCCTTTCATGCTGTTATCTTCTGTCTGCCTTCTCTGCAGATCAGTTTTTAGTATGCCTTTCTCTCATGATCTCTAGTCCCAAAACTTTATTCAGTTATTTGTTGGACCAATACCATGCAAATTATTCCAGATATTTACTCTGAGAAAGCCACTTTCTTTTCTTCACACTGAAATCATGTGACCATCTACCACACGAACTGGCTGGAAGGGGGTAGGGTGGAGGGACTAGGCTGGTTCTAAACCCAGCTGTAATCTTCTCTGCTTTAATTAAATGCTGCAGACTAGTGGGGCTACTCAGGTATCTGAACATCTAATATCAGTTTAGGCACCCTAGGGTATTTCTCTTGGTCTGGAGCCACCACTCTCAAAATGTATACATTTCCCAGTGTTCTGGTGTCGCATCTGTCAGTCTCATGTGGATGATGTTGATCTTGGAAGAGTTTAAAAATGATACTTGACACCTGTACTTAGAAACCTACATCTCTTCTTAAGCCTTGGTAAGAATTTCAAGAAAAACTTTTCTTTGCCTGTTAACCTAGAAGCTTTCATAAGAGATAGACATTTCCTCAAACCTCAGTTGTCTTTTCAGCTCCCTGCCTTAGTGTTCGTCTTGTGCTTGAAGTCAAAACCTTTAAGTGCCAATACAAAAATACACCCATAGGTCAGTGTTAATACAGTTTGAGATTATTTGACTGTCATGAAGATGTTATTTCAGTGGTGGAAAGCTCTTCAAAATCTCTCTGAAATGAAGATCTTGGAATAATCTGTAATTAAGGAATGTTCCATGAATTCAACACTCCATAAATGCAGGTGTGTCAGTGTATGAGTATTGGGCCTTCACAGATAGCTACTTGTGGGGAGTAAGTGCTGTAAACCTTAATATTTTTGTTAGTAGTGGTGATCAAGACTTTTATTATGTATTAAATAATTTCTGAGCAAAGTAGTGTGTGATTGCTTGCTTTCTTCCCTTTTCCTGACCCTCACTGTCATGTCCAATTTAATGAAATAGCATCCTTCTACAATGGTGAAGACAAAACTGTTAAGGTAGTGATTGGTATGGTGAGAGTTTATTTTTTGTTTCCTTGGTTTCCCACTGTCTTTTAACATAGTGCTTCCAAACTACTGAATGCATTGGAACACTATGTGATAACTTTGTAATAAATTTGATGTTCTGAAGAGACAAAAGAAAACACCTCCAGAGGTTTCCAGCTTTGGAAAAATATTTGTCCTGTGAAGAGCAAAATCATTCCCTAGCAAAAATTACTTCTGTCTCAGTGCTTTCTAACCCTCTGTTATTCACTAAAACACTCAGATTTACGTGTAAGTCCTCTTGATTTCAAGATTCCCATGTGTCCTGAGTGAAGTTGTTTTATTATTATCATCAATCATCATCATCGATCATCATCCTGGAAGAGCATTTTGGACTTTGATAAAAGGACCATAGTTGCAGAACCGCCTTAGAAATAGTGCTGTGGAAAGAATGGTTAAGTGTGGCTACTAAGGGAAAGTCCAGCCTCTGAAAAGCAGTCACATCAATGGTGCAAACTTGGGT
The DNA here is from genome assembly GCA_002631895.1 of Agapornis roseicollis. Taxonomy (NCBI): domain Eukaryota; kingdom Metazoa; phylum Chordata; class Aves; order Psittaciformes; family Psittacidae; genus Agapornis; species Agapornis roseicollis. Next base: position 7,829 of record NDXB01008120.1, read on the forward strand.
ATGATTCAAGGAGCCTCTGAATGTTGTTCTTGGTGTCTGAACACCTATCAGAAATCTAAAGTGAAGCAAAATACTTGATCAGTAAGCAGTCAGTCTTTAGTAAGACTTCTAGTATGCAGGTGCATGTAAAGGATCTATATGCATTCAGCTGTTTAGTATTTGGGGTAAATATTTCATGTTGTAGGAGGAAAGGCATTCAATGAGAGGAGAAAAGGGTGGGGTTTTTTTCAGTGTATATTCCTTTTCTGTTGGTATTGTGGGGTTTTTTGTTTGTTTTTTTGGGGTGTTCTTTTTGGGGTGGTTTTTTTTTTCCCCAATGTCCAGAAGAGAGACACGAGCATAGTTGGCTGTTTTTAAGAATCAAACAATAGGCAGAGCTTTAAGCCTAGTCATTAAGAGTTCCCTTCACCTCAGTACCTCATGCCCATCTTTGTAGTAACTAGCTTTTCAAGTCGTGATCCAGGTTATTGCACTGCTGAAAGCAAACGTCCTTTCCTTTGGAAGGCATCAAGTGCTGGTTGCAGTTGTAGTTAATGCATTTAATTTCAGAAAGTGTTAACAGTGTGCTTGTTTTTACCTATTTTGCTTCGTCTAAACATCAGCCACTGCTTTGTATATGGGTTAAAATATATTCTCTTCACCAGTATGTACACTGAAAAGCAAAACCTCTTTCAACAGCACGTTATAACTAATAATGGAATGGCTAAATGCTACTATAATTCGTGTTTTCTAAATAGTTCAAATTGTGTTTGAGGATTGTAATCAAATGCTGCTCTGTGATGTGACAAACCCCTTGCTGTGTTTGCAGGGGTGGATGTAGCTTGGGTAGGAGGCAGCAGAGCCTGCAGTGCTGTGGTTGGGGCTGGGCAGTGGGGCAGGACACTGGACTGAAAAGCCGAGCATGGCAGCTGGGAAAATGCCTCCTGAGAAATCATAACCATTCCTCCTGACTGGAAAAAACACTCCAAAAGAGAAACCTGCTCATACTGACTTGTGCTGATCAGTAAAATTAGTTGAAAGCTGTGACAGTATTTCTCAGTGTCAGGGTTGGCCACAGAGATCCAGAATGCATTTGTATGTTTGCTTTACCTGTGTACTTTACCCTGATTATGTGGCTTTTCCAAATGCTATTTATATTTTAAGCAACACGAGATTGCGGCTGGACCTTTGAAAGAGGTGAGTGGTGGTGTGCACGTAAGGGCCAGGATATACTTGATGTTCTTCTCCAGACATGCTCTGTATATCTCTGCAGGCCCAGGTGGGCTTGGATTTAATATTTTAAGGTGATGATTGTGCTGGAGGGCAATGTTGAAGCTGGGAATTCATAAAAGCAAAGCTGTAATGCCCTTAGATGTGTCTTCTGAAGTGTTTGTGAGGTCTTAATCCATTTAGCATGGAATGTGCTATACTCAGGTTGTTTTGTCAATGTGGAATTCTATTCTCCATGTGCCAGTAAATATTGTGACCTTTATGGGTTCCATATTCTTCAAACAGCAATCATTTTTGTAAAATCTCTCATCCACGTAGGAAAAGTTGTCTTTACGTGTGAGTTCCTGTTCCCTGTGAGGATAATAAGGCTGTTTTTCCTCCCATGATATATGAAAATAGATGAATGTGATAATGTGGAAAGGCATCTCACTTTTTTTAATTAAACTTTTAGTTTCTTAGTAGGGTAGGAAATGCTCTACTGTTCCATTTCAGCCTTTCCTGGCATCTAGGAAATGAGAATGAGAGAAAACATAACCCTATGTTTAGTCTGACAATGAGGTGTGAAAACAGGCTTCTGACATGTATGTGCCATTGACTCTTGGAACTTGAAGGCAGACAGTCTGACTGCAGGACCCAGATCTGTCACTTAGAAGCAAAATTAAAAGTCTGGTCTCTCAGGATTTGACTGTTAATTTCTTTCTTTTTCCTTTGCCCTTCCTTGTGTTCAGAAAAACTCGTAGAGAGGAAAAAACAAAACAAAACGGGATTATTTGCTCAATGGTAGTTTCATACAGGCAAATGTTGATGGTTTTTTCCCTTTACTTTTGAAATTTTAAAAATCATGCTGTGAAACGAATCTGAGAAGCAGTAGGTAGATTAAAAAGGAATACTCTTTAACATGAGTGATGGAGCTCCCAGGAGCAAAGCGACTGGAAGCTGGGTGAAGCACACTCATGAGAAGGAATAAATCTATGACTATGCTATTTAACACTTAAAAGCTTTTCTGTGGGGGGTGTGAGTACACTACCAGCTGTCTACAGTGTTCAGGAAGAATTACTCTCCTTTCTTTGAGTCATTCTGGAGTCATTCAGCTATATCTATACATTAGCAAGGTTTTTTTCTGCTTCCTTCTGATACCTCCAGAGTAAATACTGCTTGGGACCACATAATGCAGTGTGGGGATCACTGAACTCCACAGTGGTATTACACAAGTTGTAAAAAGACTATTTGGGATTGATTGGCGGGGTGGGACACACCTGTCTTTGAATGTCTGTGGGTTTGCTGTGGGGTTTTTTTGTCTTTGTCTTTGTCTTTTGTGTTTTTTAAATCTCCAGTGGAAGAAGCCATGTGGATGAAACATAAATGTAGGTGAAAGTGAAAGGGGACGTACCAACCCCTGCTGTGTTCCCTAAGAATTTCAGGAGGCTTATTTTCCCAGAGTTTGAGTTTTGCCCATGACTCTTTATGTACTTGTATGATGCTGTGTGTTTTTTTTCTGCTTGCAATAGTGCTCAGTTACAGAAAGTGTAAGCTTTTGTGCAGTGTTTATCCACTTAGAAGTTTCTCTGTGTGTGTGTTTTGCTGAATGTAATTTTTAGAGCAAAGACAGGATTGAACTTGGATCTGATGAGGGAATTGATCCATCCCTCCCAGCAAATTACCATCCCATGCCTAGCAGAGGTGTGAGAAGCCTGTGGTGCCGCCCTAAATAAACTTTCTTGCAGTGTTCAGAGAGGCTGATTACTTTCACTGATAGAGCTGTAAGCGAGACAAACCAGCCTGCTTTAAAACCCCCATGGCTAACAAATTGGTCAGTATGTTTTGATCTGTCCTTTATAGTTTGCCACCTCAGCTACTCTTAACTATAAAGATGTGAACCATTATATGGAAAACCCTTTTAATTTGGTTATTGTTATTCAATCCTATAGTTGTTTAAAGCCAACAGAAAGAGCGGAGCTAGGTAGTCCTTTCCTTCCTGTGCTTTTGTGTATCTATACCTGGTGTCTTGGTGTCTCCTTTCCTTTTGCATAGATCACAATGCCTGCACACATCTGATCCCCCATAGAACTGGTATCCAGGTAAAGTTTCGCTGCTGTACCTTGTTGTGGACCTTGAAACAAGTTGTAAATGAACACAGCTGTATTGATCAAGGCAGCATGCAGGAATACAGTGACTTTAAAGAGCATCTGCTTTCGCATTTCACTTGGACAGGGGATCACTACGTGTAAGGATTTGTCACCTGGAAGAAGGCTGTCTGTGAGTGTGACTGGGGGCATGTTTTAGCTGTAGCATTTTTCTGGCTTACTGTCATGTGGCACTGTGTACTGCCTCCACAATGTGAGAACAGTCAGAGTACAGCATAGCAAGCTGGACCTGGGTTTTGCGGTGCAGGGAATTTTGCACTTGGAAGACTCACACTTGAAGTACTCAGTGACCTGAGGAAATAACCAAAAAAAAAAAAGATCTTTTCCCTCATGGCCTCTCCTTCCCTCCTCTCTAGCCCCAGTTTCCTGTTCAGAATTGGTTTTTCTTGTTCTGTTTCTTTCCTTCCTCCCATGCATCTTCAATTAAAAGAAATGAAATCATTATGTACATCCTTTGGCTTTCTAAATGCTTTTATTCATTCTACTTCATTATCAGTATGATTTGTTTTCCTCTATATCTTTTTCTGTACTTTCTCTTACTTTCTTTTCCTGCTCCATTTTCATTTCCCAACCCCTTCATACACCTACCCCTTGGCTTTTTAGGCCATGAGACAAAGGTTGAGGGTGTAGGAATTATATCAGGGATAACTGTGTTTCTCATAAATGTGTTTGCAAACTGTAACTTGCCTCTGTGAAAAACTTCCAGGCTTGATGTAGAAAACAGTCAGTCATGAAGACTGTCCTGGCCCTTGGGAAGTTGTTGCAGTGGCTGGTGATCCTTACTGAAATACATGGCTTGTGACCTGCATTTTTTGTTTCCTTCAGAATCTGATGGCTTTTGTTTAGCAGGCTTTGGTTCCGGCAGCTGAGGCTTAATCTGCTGTAAAAGCTGTTTCCATGCAGGGACTTAGACTGTGATCAAGTGTGTGGTGTTTTGTTGTTTGGTTCTTTGTTCATTTGGTTTATTTTTATTTTTTCCTGAAACTTGAAACAGCTTCTCCTTGGTGAGTCTCCTGCTGAAGGCTTGTTTTCTGGTGGTTGAAGTTTGTTTGTGAAGCTCTGCCATGCACACTTATCAGTCTGTAAACATAATCCTTGAACTGTTGAAGGCAGAACTAGACATAGCGATGTGAGCTGCATGACAACCCCATCTCCTGTTTGTATGAGCTACAGCAAGGCCCTGGGTTGGTTTGTTTTTTTTTTAATTTTCTCTCCATTTCCATCCCAGTTCCTGACCTCCACCCTCATCTTCATCATCTTTGTACACTCTTTGTTTCTTCTCTTGCCTTTCCTATGGAATTTCCTTTACCTGCTCTGTTTCTCCTTGCTCAAGGACTGTCTCAGCTTCTGATGATGTGCGATTTTCCTCTTCATCATTTCATTGAATCACAGGATGGTTTGGTTTGGAGGGCAACCTAAAGATCGTTCCAACCTGCTGCCATAGGCAGGGACATCTTCCACTAGACCAGGCTGCTCCAAGCCCCATCCAACATGGCTTCGAATGCTGCCATGAATGGGGCAGCCACAGCTTCTCTGGGCAACCTGTGCAGTGGTGAGGACCCTCCAGGACCTAATTTGTGTACTATTTGGATAGAGGAACTGACTGCTTTGAAAGCCATTGAGTCAATATTGGGAAGACTCTTACGATGGTTCTACTCTTTGGGCTGGCTTTGAACAAAGCAATGACCCCAAGTTGTGAGGCTCACCTGGCTCAGGAAGGAGTTGTGTATGTAGTGCTCTCCCTTTATTTTCAGTGGCTCTGTACCTCTTTGTTTTTCCAAGTGCCTGTCAAGGCTTCTGTGGGAAAACTAGTCCTTTTGTTCACCTGGGAGAAAAATCAACAGGGCTCAAACACAGGACTCTGTATTATTAAAATCTTTATAGATAGGCAGAGTGTAATAATTTTATTTGTACTACAACAGTAAGGCTTCAGTTGCTTTAAGCTTTATAATTTGCAGGAACTGAAACAAGTCATGAAGGCTGTTGATTTCTCAGTTTTCAAAGGTAGCACTGAAAGGTAATTGAGGAGAGTGAGTGCGTTTTTTCCAGCCTTCAATTTGACAGTCAGACCAAGCCTGTTCTGAGGAAAACCATTGCTTGCCTTGGAAAGGTCATTCATGTATTCAAATAACAGCACGCAGGAACAGAAGACTCTTTCAGAGCAGGTGTCCAGCGATGCAACAGTAGATAACTTCTTGTCTTTTCTCATACCTGTCACCATGGAAATCTGGTGAAGGAGTCTTCAGTTGCCAGTGGGAGAAAGAAGAAAGAAGTTACAGTGAGCAATAAATAAGAGGCCCACCGGGAGCCTCGTCATCTTTCACACAGACTGGAAGCTCTTTTATGCCATATGGAAAAAGAACAAATAAGTAAACCTTTCGTATGCTGCTGAGGGGACACATGTGAAACATTAGGGAAAATTAAAAGGTCAGGTTACTTGCAGTTCTTGCTGAAGTTAGATCTTTATCTCTGTGCTGCAGAATCACAAGCAGCATTTCTTTACTTTTCAAAAGGAGAGCGTCAGTCAATCTGGCATAGGAGTACAAAACCCACTTTTGTTCCTCAAAGTCTAAAAACTGCTCGGTGGAATAGCTAGTGTTGTGTGAAAAGCCCATGGAGAATATGGACATTCGAGTCTGTAATTTTTCATTACATGGGTCTTTGCCTTTGCATGGAGTGTACAGCACTCCTGGAGGTGTGCTGTTATTTGTCACTGAAAATGGTGCAGGTAGGGAGTCTGTAGTAGTCCAGTGGTAAACTAGTGTTTGCTTGAACAAAAATATGAAATGCAGTTTTGTTCCATAATGTTTCTCTGTCCCATTAAGGCAGCTTAATAAAGCTCCTTTAATAAAGGTCTCAAAAGCTGAAGCTAGCTTTTACTTTTGATTGTTGGTCTAATTTAACTGATCTGTGACTCAGCTGGAGTGAGGTAGGATGATGCTTATCAAATTTCTGTAGCTGAAAAAAGCCATTTAAAGAACAGTGCTTATTTGTCAGACTTCCTCTGACAGGTAAGAGTACCTGGGAGCTTTATCTTGTGTGTTGAGAAAAGTTCAAGTTGTGCAGGGTATTTTTTAGTACGGATGGAAAAATTTCATCTGAAGTGCTGATAATATGTTTAGATAAAGATTGTTCCATATAAGTACTCCTGTGCAGACATGTATTTGCATGAAGTTTTCCATAAAAGTGAAATAATCCAGAACACATCCACCCAATGGCTTTGACCTACTTTTCTCTCTTATCAACAAGCTTGCATGGCAACTTGATTTTGCAAGATTAGCAAGATGTGGGCTCTTCACTTACCTGTTGTTTGGTCTCTGGTGTTCACTTCCCAGTGTGTCATAAGAAGGTTTTCTAAGGACATAGGCTTTTGCGAGTGCAAGCTCAAATACCAGTTCCTGCAATTCTTTCATCTGTTGGAGGTTTCCATCTTTGTTTCCTGATAGACAGCAAGGTGGGACCATTGCTTTGTGGCTCAATCCTTTTTCATTTGGAAATGAGCATGGCCTTGTTGGGGGAGATCCTTGTGTAGGACAAAAGTGGCTCCTGATGAAGCACAGCCTCTGTGTGCTGAAGCTCAGCTTGGCAGTGCTGGTGCTGGTTCAGGGGAGCTCTGCACAGGAACTTAACTTATGGATGTGATAGTTCCTGGCTGAATGGCTCTCTGCATAGTGATCACTGCCTTGGAGATTATTCATGTGTCACTGCTCCTGATCTGTTGCTTCCCAGTGCAGTGTCTACTTTTGATGGAAAGAGCTGCTTGGCAGTATGCTGAAGTGCATTAATACAGCAGTGGCTCCAAGAGTGTCTTGGGATCACTTGAGCCTTTCCTTTCCCAACCAAGCTTTCTGATGTGTCAGTACAAAATTGGTGCTAAACCTTTTGGAAATCTGCTAACCAGCAGGGGCCCATGATGTCAGGATCCTTAAACTCATTCCAGCATCTTTATCAATGAGAACTATAGAAAGGCTTTTCCTATGGTTGCTCTGGGCCATGGGTTGCTTGCCATTCCCCTGATTCAGTGTTTCCCAAGCAGTGTTTTTCTAAGGCAAATGGCAATCAGGAGGACTGTAAGGAGAGTGTTCATGGCAAGCTTGGTGCTGCAGTCTTTAGGGCTGCTTTACAGGTGCTTGAACTGGTCTGTGAGGAGAATGAGAAGGGGGAAAGGTGGAAGCCTCTTTAGCAGAAAAGGTGCCGTAACCTCTGCAATACACTGAGGAGGCAAGAGAACTGCTTCTGAAAATTGCAGCAAGTCCATTGTACTCCGTGGTGAGCCTACCTGGGGCTTTTCACTTTTGTTTTACTCTGAAGACTTTTGCAGGTTTTTATAAAACAAGTTTATAGAAAATACTTGAAGTTCATTTTGCATTTAGTCTTAAGAAAGGTTACAGAGTGAAGTTAACAGTGCAGACTGTAAGCCAGTGGACCTCAAGTTGCTGCAAAAACTATTCTCAAACTAGTATGGGTTTCCTGATATACAGATGTAGATCTGTCACAGACTCATCACTTTTGGATACACGTGATTGATACTGTCCTTGAAAGGACAGTATTGATACAGGTTTCCTCTGATGTTTGCCAAGTGATAGAGGAGGTTTACTGTCTTGCTGTTACTTCCATGTACAGTAGCAAAACCCTTGGGTTTTGCTGTTTCAGCGTTTTGGAGTTGGAAATCCTATGGATTTCCAAAGGGAATGTACTTGTTCTTACGTGCTGTAGGATATGCTTGGCTGGGGATGATGATTTTGGCCAGAACACTGCACCAAAATGTTTTCCACATGACAGACTTCTCCTGCATCAGACTCAGCAGCTGTTTCCTCCTATTGCTGTCTTCTGCAGCACTGTCCTCTGCCAGTTCTCTCTTTTCTCCCTAAGGAGAATGCACACTGGTGAGCTGATTCATCCCAGTGATTAGCTGTGCTCAAATTAGTCCTTTCCCCAGGCTTCAGAGTATTGTCCAAACATGAGCAGAAATAGTGGTACTAAGGTATTAATGTACAGCTCTAGTCAGGCTTTGTCCTTTGCATTTCTGAGGATCCTGTTATCCCATTTGGAGCCATTTCTGTCCCCTTTTGCAGGCAGCTGCCAAATCTGCTTAGTCTGTTCTGTACATTGACCATTTTGATTCCTTTTGTTCCTGTCCCTCAGTTTGTTTCTTCCCTGTTGTCTGCTGCGCAGACTCCTAGAAGAGAAACGAGCTGTCTGATGAAGAGATTTTGTTGGTTTTGGGTTTTTTTTCCCTTTTGTTTAGGAGCTGTTTCTTCCCTCTTTGGGAAGAAAACACTGAGGTCCACCAGGGGTTTTACATCTAGGTAGTGATAATGTGACTGTGTGTGAGATCTGGTATCTCTTGGATTTCAGTGGCTGAGAAATGCTTTTTGTTGGGAGGATAGGTCAGCATTTCTAGTTTAGGAGCTGGGAAAGCACAGAAATAGAACAAGAAATTACTGAAAAAAATATTTCAGTCTCTAGAAATAGTGATAAAGATTTGGGGTTTCTTCACCTTCCCCTTAGTTAAAATATTTCTCCTCATATCCCTCAGCTTTGGAGAGCTCTTATGATCACCTTGCATCACATGGTAAGCCTGGATGAGAGGAAACATTCCCTCCATCTCTCAATATATCCTTTATGCAGGATACAGGTACTTGTTCAGAATTGTGGAGGATGGGAAAGGTCAAGGCAGTGGACATCTTCCATGCATGTTTGTAGTGGAGCCCTTGGCGGGAGGCTGGTGATAGTTCATGGCAAGCTGGAAAGGGGTCATGTTTGGGAAGCAGTGGATACATCAGTAAAGCACGTAGTGGTGATACTTGCTGGAGTGCTCTGACTTCTGTGGAGCCCGAGAGGGGAATTCTGTAAAAGCAGTCCACAGAATCATCCTAAGGACCACAGCCCTTGTCATCCACCCTGCTTAGCTTTTGGCCTACCCCTGACTTGTTTTGGACCAGACTTGGCCTTTCTTTTAGCAGCATTGATCTAGCTGTAACTAGTGCCTCAAGTAGCAGTGGCTGCATTACCTGGCAGGGTGCATGCCAAATTGGAGTCCTACCCTTGCCTTAAACTCTTTGTATGGCTTGTGAATTGGTACAAAATCCACCAAAGAAGAAATAGGCTTCTGTAGCAATTTGCCCTGGGACCATGGTATTTGGCTCCTGAGAGGCTAATTAATACTAGCTCTGTGTCTGATAACTTCTGGGGTTCTGAATGTCATATTTGGAGGAGGAAGGGGAGAAATACACCCATGTGAAATGTCCAGGCTCAGGATATTGCTCAAATTGAAAATCAAAGGACTATATAGTAGCTTTTCTGTCCTTATCAGTTGTTCAAATAAATGTCCTGGTCTTTGTTTTTTCTAGTAGCTAACAAAGGTACACGTTTAAGGAAAGGATGATTGAAAAGGCACCTGTCCATCAGATACCTGAAGCATAAGTTTATTAAGACAAGCACCCCCTAAGCAACAGAACTGCACTGCAGTATGGCATGTAATACTCATAATGCTTTTTAGCAGAAGTTGTCTCTTCCTGCACTGCTGGTGCTAGGCTTTGGCTGGGATTTTGGAGCTGCTTTCTCTGGATTCTTCTCAATGGGGGAGAGAATCATTTTGCCAGAGGAGTCATGGCTAGCCAGGTCTGTGTTAGCTGCATGTGCAAGGCAGTTGGAGCAGCCCAGGACATCACATTCCAGTTTTACTTGCTTTGTCCGCTTACTGTTCTTTGAATTTGAGTGAGCCTATTCCTAGACCAGCCGTCCTCCCTGTGTTTGTGCTGCAGAGTGCTCTGCAGGAAAGCTGTCCCAATAACCTCTGCTCTTTGGACTGTAGTGTAAAATTGTCTTGTTCCCTGTTTCACAGGGAAGATGCCAGCATGTCATTGCTCTGTCAGCAGTGTCTGTGTAAGCTGCTTGTGGGAACAATTTCTCTTCCTGCTCATCTCAGTGACCTTTGTAACCTGCTGCCTGCATCCCCTCTTGGCTCTTGAGATCAGTGCTGGAGATGGGTGTTCTTCACCATCAACTGTTACAGGAACACACCCAAAAGACCAGACTCTCACCTTCCAGGACATCCTGTTCTTTGGGAGAGAAGAACGCTCTCTGAAGTTTTGCAGCTACTTTTTCTCTGGTGCTGGTGGAGAAGATTGGTACAGTAGGATGATGACACCAATGTATGTGGTGCAGTCAACATACATTGGAGGGAAGGGGTGCCATCCAGAGGGACCTTAACATGCTGGAGAGGTGAGTGCCAACCTCATGAAGTTCAACAAGGACAAGTGTAAGGTCCTGCACCTGGGTTGTGGCAGTCTCAGGCACAGGTTGGGTAGAAAAGTGATTCAGAGCAGCCCTGCAGTGAAGGGCTTAGGGGTGGTGGTTGATGAGAAACATAACATGAGCTGGCTTCAGTGTGTGCTTGCAGCCCAGAAAGCCAACTGTATTCTGGTGCATGACCAGCAGGTTGAAGGGGTGGATCCTGCCCCTCTACTCTGCTCTCATGAGACTGCACTTGGAGTATTGTGTGCAGTTCTGGTGTCCTCAACATAAAAAGGACATGGAGCTGTTGGAACAAGTGCAGAGGAGGGCCATGAGGATGATCAGGGGACTGGAGCATCTCCCATATGAAGACAGGCTGGGAAAGTTGGGACTGTTCAGCCTGGAGAAGAGAGAAGGCTGAAGATGGACACTTGATTAGGGCCTGTAGTGATAGGACAAGGGGTAATGGGTTAAAACTTAAACAGGGGAGGTTTAGATTAGACATATGGAAGAAATTCTTTAAAATGAGAGTGGTGAGGCACTGGAATGGGTTGCCCAGAGAAGCTGTGGCTGGCCCAACCTTGGCAGTGTTCAGAGCCAGGTTGGACAGAGCCTTGGGTGGCATGGTTTAGTGTGAGATGTCCCTTCCCATGGCAGGCAGTTGGAACTAAATGATCTTAAGGCCCTTTCCAACCTAAAGCATTCTATGATTTTATGATTCTATGCCATTGCTCTCTAGACATGAAACAGGCAGCAGTGTGTGCAAAGCTTTTGTGTGTGCAAGGAATTCTGCTGTCAGAGGGAGCAGCATCTCTGCTGTCACCAAATTAAAGTTTAGCAGCCCAGACCTGAGACGAAAGAGTGACTGTCATCTGTACAGTCTTGTGACCCTCAGTTCCCACCACTAGTGGTAAGCTTATGTGGGATGAGCAGGTCTGGTGTTGGTGTAGTTGTCATCAAGGTTTCCAAGGTCATATTCCAAACCTTTTACCTCCATGTAGTGGAGCTGTCAGCAAGATAACCTGGATGTTTGTCTTCTGTGGATCCCCAGGCAGTATTGATTCCAGCCTGGTCTGTGACCCAGCACCGCTGTTAAATAAACAGTAGGGGCAGCCCTTTGTTAGTCCTGCTGGCTACAGACCATGGTAAGGAATTTCCAGGCCATGGCCTTGTATCTTGCTTTACTGAGGTAGAACAGGCTCCCTACTTCTGCCTGCACAAAAGGTGAGACATAAATAAATTCAGCACCCTGCAAGTCACACAGATGGCTGCTGTGGACACTGAGGATGTGGGTGAACTTTTTATGAGGCTGTCATTTCATTTCCTGTATCCGCTTCAAAAAGTTGGAGCACTTCATATTACACAGAGGAAACCCACTGTGATCAGTGACTGGGAGCAGAGAGAGTGGAATGAAGGAATGAAACAATGTGCCATGACTTATTAGTGTGTGAAAATGTATGTGCTGAATAAAAAGAGATTCCAGATGGACTCTGTATCTGGTTAACCTGCCCTCCCCATGTTTGCATCTCTGTTCCTGGTGGCACTCAAATCCACCATCACTTTTTTATCCTTTTTAATTAGTCTTTTTGCTGGGCTTCCAGCCCTTTGTGCTGCTACTACAGAAACTTTGGGATAAGATGCCTGGAGTTGGTGAATAGGGGCTGTCTTTGAGATCTCCTCTATATGAGAAGACCTTAAAGAGGAGAGAAAAATAAACTGGAGCAGAGGAAGGCAAAGAAGCACAGGGAGCAATGCAAAAGGGAGGAGCAGAGAGGGAAAAGGAAGGAAAAGGGCTTCCTCAGAAATGTTGATCTCTTGGGAGTTTTTTTTGCTGGTCAGCACTGAAGGGAGAACCAGTTGGGAGTATCTGGTGGCCTTTGAGGGCATCCCATTGTTAACTGTTGTGACTCTGCTTTGTGCCATTCAACAGTTCGCCTGCATCAAGGGGTCACTTAGACTCATGTGCTGTGGGGTTGTGCCCCTACACTGGGGAAAGAGGGTGCAATAGTCAGGGCCTTTGCATGCTGAGTTAGCAGAATATGCTTTATGCACATGTGTGGTTGGTGAGCAGGGCTTTTGTACAGGGCACAGAGTGGAAAGATGCTATCTAATCTAGCTGCTTGCTATGAGCAACAGCAATCTTCTGCCCTTGTGGAGTTGTCTTTAAATCCATGACAGCCTTCCCAGTCAGACTGCTGATTTGGCTCTCTGCAGACCCAGGCTCAGTGTGCTGTAATTCAGCTTGAAAACTTATGCATACATCCTTCTTCCCTAGCAACAGCTACAAAAAAGCAAGGAACCTAACTAGGTTGGAATCAGAGGTGTTAACCAGGAAGCTGCTGATGTTGTTGATGTGTGAATGAACAAAGGGAAGGGTCCATTCCCTGAACATCAGTGTTCCCTCATAACAGCTACCTGCAGAGTCTGGGAACAGGAAGCATAGGGACCGTGTTGTCTTAGAGTATATGCTATGCAATGACCCTGGCCCCAGCACAAGCACATCCTGTGGTAGCAGGGGGTAGGGTTGATGATGTGCCTGAAGATCTGTTTGAAGCTATCTGTTGCAAGGATTGCCTGCCATATTGCTCACATGTTCTGTGGTCTTCAAGAAGGCAACCTTCATCCCCTTGATCTTTGTGACACCAATCACCAACTTCTCTTGCACCTGCAAGTAAATGATCTTTCTCCTTGGCTGGTTATCCACCTCTTGCTGCTAGAGAAACCTTCTTCCCCTTTCAGCATTGTTTGACGATTGGTGGTGTGTCCATGTCGCTCCAGCTGCCACTGTGCTTCTGTGAGCATGAAGGGGATTGTTTTTTTGCTATGGGAAGAGACATTTGGAAGGAGTACAATACAAAATAAAGCTGAAAGTAGTAGTGGCATTCAGCAATGTTGAGGAAAGCAACAGAAAGCAGGGCAGGTATTGGGGAAAGAGAAATGGCACAGGAGCAAGAGAGGCCTCAGCACAAGTTAAAGGGTTCACAAAGAACTGGGAACTGGTGGTTAACATCAGACACAAAAGTACTTTATGTAACATAGGTGCCAAGGGTACTACTTAGTCCTTTGTTTAGCGTGAGGTACTCCCAGTATTGCATAAATTTGTGTCAGTTGAGTCTCCTAATGCTTGGGACATGCTGGAGTGCTTTGCGGAGATGCAGTCTGCATATTGCTTTGGGTGCTTGTGTGTTTAGAGCAGTACTCTTAAGTGCATTTTCCTGTATGGTTTCATCCAAAGGGAAACTGGCTTGTGCACACCAAACCCATCTTCTGATCCATGTCACAGAAACAATAGGGTATTCCCTTCAAAAGTAGACTGGTGCTGTGGATTAATGTGCTATTTTGGATCAATTGGGCCTCTATCTTCCTTGCTGACTTTGATGCTGGCTATGGCTCAGTGATGTCCCTTGCTGCTTTTTCTAGCATCTCATGACAGGGCACGTGCTGGAGGTCTTGTTGATGTCTTAATTCCTCTGAAAGAAGCTATTTTTGTGGCTCATGTGCCCGTGATTACAGAAATACTGTCCTGAGAGTGACCCCCTCAGTTGTTTGGATGTGTCCTTGTAAGTTTTGTTTTCCTGGCTCATATTAAGGAGCCAGCTTGTATCTGCAGGATATCTGCATGGATCTGCTCAGAGAAGCACATCAGACAGCTCTAGTGCTGAGGAGGGTATGCGAGCAACTCTGTGTCTGTAATTACAAATGGGTTACACCTAGCTGCTTATTGGCTTACCAGCTGACAGGTTGCATATGGTCAGTTTGACACCCAGATACTAACACAAGCCATAAACCAGCCTAATTCGGGCATTGAGTAATGTAACAGAAAGGAAGATTGCCAGAGACAAAACAGATTTCATTCACAGTGCATGTTTCTGGACAAACTTTTACTGACATGCTTATTCTGGAATTTAATCCATTTTAAAAAGGGGATTATCTAATTCACGAAAGGTAGATAAATTGTCTAACAAAGAGTTGTCTTGTGAACTCAATGGCTTTTAAACTAGGATATAAGAATAAATTTGATATGCTGTCACTTCTTTGACAGATGCACTTCTTTTAAGCAAACCCAAACTTGATTTTGGTTAGTCTATGCATATTCTATTATGTTTTTCATAATCAGAGAGGATATACAGCATTTCATTTCTCTCTAAGGTTTTGGATGCTTCTGTTGTCTTGCTTTGGGGTAGTTTACAATGATAAAGAAACTGTTGTTTGGTAGTAGGGGAGGAGCTGGCAACAGTGAAAGAATTTCCTCTTTTTTGTGAATTTAATGTGGCAACGAGGAGAGGATTCTTGAATTCAAACTAGCTGTTTCCTTGTCTTTAGTTTTCTACTGAAGACTGAAATGAAATCACAGCTGCATGGGAAACATTTTAATCGGTAGGGACAAAAGTATTTCAGAACTGGATAGAAGAGGTAGGTGGGTTTCCTCAGCTGAAACCCAGCTTAGCAGCTTGTTTTAAAATTGTGTAAGGTTGACCTGAAGTCTTGCTGATTTCCACAGTGCAACAGTGATGCAGTGCAAGGTCTTCAAAGGATCAGGCTATGATTGAGGTGATTGAAGCACATAGATTTTTTAACTTGTAAAGTCTGTAATTTTTTAAAGTCCTTGCTTCCACCTTGTGACAAGTTGCAGATTCAGGTGATTTACACTATATGAAAGTAGTAATAACCCACTCACCATTCACCTGATATCACTGTCTGCACTGAGATGTTTGTGGCGTAGTTTTGTATTACAGAGTCCCTCAACTATCTGTTATTTACCCTGTGATTAGAGGTGTCAAAGTGTAGGTGATGCCAGTTGATAAAATACTTGGAGGGTATGGCTGAGTGATGAGTAGTCTTGTAGTAGAGAATACCTGGAAGGAAGGCAGTCCTTCCAAGTCAGAGGAGAGAGAAGTTTCAAGTTTATATACAGAGATATGTATTCTCTTTCTCCACCCCTACCCCAACTTTTGCTGTTTTGATGAGTATGTTAAGAGGTCGAGCTTAACACAAATTCTAAAATAACTGGGGATAGATAACAGGTATCTTTCTAGAGCGGGAAACTGAAATACTGTTAGCTTCAGAATACAAGTTTTCTTCCCAGTTTTGTCGATATAAACCCTGTCTTAAACTGCTTTATTTTCTCTTTATTTTTTAATGAACGTTTATGACAATTAGGAGAAACTTTCTTGACACAGTTCTGCTTTTCTTGTCTATCAGACCTATCTCTTCCCACACAAATAACCTACACCTTTGATAAGCTGTATCCTGACCTTGAAAATAAATCTTCAGATTATTTGCATAAAACCAGGGGCATGAGGTTATTGGGGTAGAATAAAATATGTTAGCAGTTATAGGGCCTGAGTCTTCAGGGCAAGGAGGTGATGGTTATTAGTTGAAAGAGAATAAGGAAGAGGTAAGTAGTCTTTTGTTGCCTGAAGGGTTTGTATGGCCTGAGTTGCTGCTATGGCTGCTGACTTAAGTTTTTGTTGAGGTATGGTATATCCTGCAGTTGGGGTAGTGGGTTTGCTTTGTTTTTAGAAGCTAACCTACAAGGTGTCTTGAGGGGTTTTGGGAGGCTAGCCAATTAGAAATACTTAAAGGTGGCAGTTTTTAAGTATGAGTCTGAAGTGTTGCATTTAAGCAGAATGATAAAAAGATGATGCCGAGGAGTTTGCTTTCTGGGTTAGCTGGATTTTGTTTTTATTTGGTTGGGTTTTGGTTTTTTTAAGCACCTCTTTGAAACTGAGGAAATATTCTTCAGCATACATGCGTAACCCTTAGGTTTGTATGGTTGAATGCGTGGCATGATGTAGTTCTTGCAGTGCTCATGGAGCTAGGACTCATAAAGCAGACTTTTCCAGTAGAACATATTTTCTGGTAATACTTCCTCAGAGATCATGCTGCCTTTTTTTTTTTAGATATAAAAGAATAAATATAGCACAACTCAGGTGCTAAAAATAACCACTTGCATGACGTCTGCATTTTTTTCTTTAAAAGAGACCTTTGGATATTCATCAAGATGCTTCATATCTGCTCAGAATCATTTTGGCTGCAATCATTTTGAGGGAGAGACAAGTCAGCTGATCTTAGAAAATAGCTTATCGTGCTTTAAGAGTGCAGTGTGGGAATAGAGCAGATGCTGAGGAAGAGACTTGATGTTGATAATGGAATGAGAAGTTGGTTTAAATACTGCAGCTGTAGAAGCTGGACATTTACAATCTCAGAGATTAGAAGACTGCTCAGCTCTTGTCTTTATGGGGAAAAAAAGATGAAATACCTCAGTCAAAACCCAAGATATATAATGAATCTCACTGAAAAGATAGTCCTTTGATAGGAAAGCTGCTTGAATTGCATGGCTTCAGTTACAGTCCAGGATATAGTAATTCTGGCATCCTTTCAAGTGTGAGATGAGGGAATGAATAATCTTCCAAAGGTCTCTAATCATAGAAGCTGATATTTTTGTAGCAGGAGAATAATTTACTTGAAAAGGATTTTGAAGTAATTCTCAAATTGCAGATGATCTGCTGTGGACACAATTCCCTGTACGTAGTTGGCCACTTGGTTACATTCCAAATAGTCCTTTGAGATCTGTGATATGAGAATGAGCTGCTGAATCAGTTAGACTATTGCTTCAGTGCTCTGTCATGCAGAACTTTGCAATTTATTAATTCAGTGCCGCACTCCTTTATTTACAAACTATGCACACCTTACAGTATCCAGAAACATTAAATTAGCCTAAACAGGAGTGTGCTACCCGCAGTCTGGTGCTGTCAGAAGTGGGTTGTGTAATGCAGGGGGAAGAAAGGGTCAGGATTCTTGGTATCTCACAGGTTGTGCAGCTGTTTTATGATAGTTGGAGTGTTCTTGCAGACTGTTTCTGCAGCCCACCAAGCATTTGAGGGCCATGACTGCATTTCCCTGCTCAGCTATAGCCTGCCCTTCTCCACTGATGAGATGGGGAGCACATTGCTTTGCCTGCCCAGTGGCATTGGTGCAGCGGCTTCTCCCTTTGAACTTATTAAGGTCAGATGTAAATTGCAGTTTAGACATAAAAATAGCTAGCACCTGCTGCAGTCATGCTGGGATGGAGTGAGCCCGTGCCAGCCCTGGGCTGGCATGACCCAGAGTGGTCTGGTGAGGTTTTCTCTGGTTGGTACATGTGGAGCAGCCTCCAGGAGGAGTGTGGACAGCCCCTTGGCAGGGTTGTTGGCTGGACTCCTGCAAGATTAATAAAACTCTCGTGCTGTATTACCCTTTGATCACAAGTATCTTTTGTCTCCTCAGCCTGTGCTCTTCTGTTTGACTTGTTTTTTTTCTCTGCTTTTAACCTCTAACATAGCAATTTCCTCTCTTGCTGTGTCTGACCAAGACCAAGTTAGGACAGTGTAAAGATAATGCATCTTCTTAGGTATTACATCGTTATTTTAGATTAGAACTAGCTCAAGCTTCATCAGGCTTCTGGAAATTAGTGTATATTTCTGATTAAAAAATGCTATTAAAGGTGGTATTAAACTTTTCTTGAAGAAAGACATTAGTTCAAAGAATCAGTGCAGAGGTTCTCCTGGAGAAGATAAACTGGGCTTTTCTGCCTCGGCTGTTAGCTCTGTTGAAGATTGTAGTTTATTTCTGTTATTTTACTGTTAGCCATAGTACCTTTGAAAGGAGTATGCATATCTAGGGTATAAGTATTTATGGGTGTTTGTTCTGAGATCCTGCAGAGCTGATGCATCCAAAATTATTGCCTCATTCACCGTGAAATGGTTTCACCAATAACAAGGAATTATTTTTTTTCTCTAGATATAGGTGTATTTAACTGTTCTTTCCCTATTTGCCTTACTCAATGAGCTATGATAGCAAATGGAGCTAGTTTCACTGTTGTCTGTTCAGATTTTATCTGCAGCTGTTCAGAATTTTAAAGCTTTTTTTAAAAGGCTTTAACTTTCTTAATGCAGAATGCTGAGGGTTTTGGGCAGGAAGTAAACTTAATTAGTTCAAGTGCTTTTATGATACCTTATTTCTAAGATGCTATTCATGTTTATTAAAGTTCTTAACTAGATTGCTAGATCCTTTTAATTTCATTCGTATTTGAATTATGAATTTAGGGAATAAAGAGAAATGTGTGTAGTTAGTTTAGTCTAACCAGGGGCAGTAAGTTACCTAGTGAGGAGGAGGATCCTTCCATGCAGGTTTGTGCCCAGTGCTAGCAAGTGGCTGTCTCCTGGGATTTGCTGGTGCTAGCACTGACAGCAATAGGTGCTTTACAAGCAGTGTGGAAGCTTGAAGGATATCCAGCATCAAGGCAGAGGATGTAGTAGACAACAGTGAGGCACATGAGGGACAGCGTTGGAGAATATTTTTAGCCAAGCCTGTTTGTTCATGACCCTGTTGGCAGTCTCATGCTAAAAAAGGCTTAATGTGGATAGGGAAGGGGTGTGGAGGGAAGGGGGGAGCTCAGGGAGAAGACATAGGTCTGGTGTGCTGGACACATACAGGCTGCAGGGAATTATAATCCTGATGTGACTAACACTTCACCTACAAGTTTTCGTTTTGGAACTTTGCAGATTCAAGACCAGTAAAGAAAAGGTACTTCTGCCAAAGACTTGCTGCAGTTCTCAAATCCCATGAGGTAACCCCTTCCAATTAACTTTATCTGTGGATTCCTAGGAAAATTGTTAATTTGGAGTAACTGGAAAGCCTGCTTGTAGAAGATCAGAGCATGACAGTTCATGATCAATTGTCTCTCATTAGTGGGTATCTAAGAAGAATTGCATTTGGGGATTATTTTTCTTCGCCCCTGACTGAAGGCCCTTTAAAAACCTACAGCTCTAAAAACTATCTATAAATCTATTGTACACCAAAGAAAATGCCAGAGCAATGGGAGAAAAACCGTGAAGCCCCAGCTGTGCAGTGGAGGCTTCCCCAGAGTGCAGTGCAGGGACCCTCAGCCACAGGGTCTGGAGCTTAGCATAAGGTGGCGGAGGGCCACTCAAGTGAAAGGAATGTGCCTTTATGAAGGTCAGCCAGAGGATATCAGTGTAGGGTGTTTGCAGCTGTTTTGTCTCTTGTAAGATTTGAAAAGCGAAGGAAGGAGGGAAATGAGGAAATGAAGCTTATCCCTCACCCTGCAGATTATTCCTGTGTATGTTTTCCACACTAACTCCACAGCAGGTCTCTCCGTAGTATTGTGGTGCTAGATACAGCAGCTGGCTATCCTTATTTTGGTGAAGGCAGTCCTTTATGTAGCTCTGTGGTAGGCAGAACTACATTCTGTTACTGCCATAAACATTTTATACTGGGCATATTCTAAGCAAAAGAATATTACAGTGTTTAAAAGAAAAAAAATATCCCTGGGATTACTCTGAACATGGCAGGCTGACATTATATATTGTGGTAGGAACAAAACAGGTTTATAAGTAATAGCCATTTAGAAAAATAATTTAGGCCCTTTTTTCAGAGCCTGCTCCTTCCCAGAAGCCAGTTTATGCATTTTTTTTATGAAGCACATTTAAGATTTATTCATAATTCAAATTTCATTAATAAACCCAAGTGAAACCCAAGCATTCTTAAATACAAAGAAATACAGAAACCTTGCCTGAGCCTACTTCCCCTCTTACATATTTATGGTGGCTTTTTTTATTTAGGCATTTAGTCAGGGATAAGTCATGGCAAAGCCTTAGAGATAACTGCTGTCTAAGACATTGCAGGTAAATTACCAATTTTCTTGGATATAAACCTGTCTGGACTGTAACCAGGTTAACATATCCCAGGACAGTGCACACTTGGTTCAGAAATGTTCTGGCCTAGTTGTTTAGGGCAGCTCTGGCTTTCACAGCTTACGTCATTTTAACTGGCCATGGTTTCCTTTTCTGTATGTCACATTTGAAGCTAGAAGTGAGATGAAAGCTTTCCGACTAAGCACTGTAGTGCTACACAGACACCTGAATTAATTGCTTAGGTCTTGCCCTTTTTCTTGTCTCAAGTATGAGAAGAATTATAGCCTCTTTAACCAAGAATAATTCAGTCTCCTTAACTAGATCAGGATTGTCTAACAGATCTTGCTGCAGTGATCTCAGAATTTGGTTGCTCCTTCAGATTAACAACCACTGGCAGCACAGAAAGGGCCATGTGCAGGTGCTTCAGCCCCCACAGTAGACAGCTGGAAAATTCTGGTGGAGTTTGCTGTCTACTTAGAAACAAAACAAAAATAGAGAGTAATGGCAAGAACCCACCTTCATCAGGGGTTTAAACCAACACATTGAGTTCTGAATTAGGGCAGCTAAGGTGCAGGCTATAAAGATGTTTAACATCTTTGTTGCTGACATAGACAGTGGGATTGAGTGAGCCCTCAGCAAGTTTGCCAATGACACCAAGCTGTGTGGTTTGGTGGATATGCTGGAGGGAAGGAATGCCATCCAGAGGGATCTTGACACGCTTGTGAGGTGGGCTGATGCCAACCTCATGAAGTTTAACCATGCCAAGTGCAAGGTCCTACACCTGGGTCGGAGCAATCCCAGGCACAGCTACAGGTTGGGCAGAGAGGAGATTCAGAGCAGCCCTGCAGAGAAGGACTTGGGGATGGTGGTCAGTGAGAAAATGAACATGAGCTGACTGCAGTGTGTCCTTGCAGCCCAGAAAGCNTACACCTGGGGCAATCCCAGGCACAGCTACAGGTTGGGCAGAGAGGAGATTCAGAGCAGCCCTGCAGAGAAGGACTTGGGGATGGTGGTCAGTGAGAAAATGAACATGAGCTGACTGCAGTGTGTCCTTGCAGCCCAGAAAGCCAACTGTATCCTGGGCTGCATCAAAAGGAGCGTGACCAGCAGGTTGAAGGAGGTGATCCTGCCCCTCTACTCTGCTCTTGTGAGACCTCACCTGGAGTATTGTGTGCAGTTCTGGTGTCCTCAACATAAAAAGGACATGGAGCTGTTGGAACAAGTGCAGAGGAGGGCCACGAGGATGATCAGGGGACTAGAGCATCTCCCATACACAGACAGGCTGGGAAAGTTGGGACTGTTCAGCCTGGGGAAGAGAAGGCTGCATGGAGACCTCACAGCAGCCTTCCAGTATCTGAAGGGGGCCTATAGGGATGGTGGGGAGGGACTCTTCATTAGGGACTGTAGTGACAGGACAAGGGGTAATGGGTTCAAACTTAAATAGAGAGGTTTAGATTGGATCTAAGGAAGAAATTCTTTCCTGTAAGGGTGGTGAGGCACTGGAATGGGTTGGCCAGGGAGGCTGTGAGTGCTTCATCCCTGGCAGTGTTCAAGGCCAGGTTGGATGAAGCCTTGGGTGCCATGGTTTAGTGTGAGGTGTCCCTGCTCATGGCAGGGGGATTGGAACTGGATGATCTTAAGGTCCTTTCCAACCCTAACTGTTCTATGATTCTATGATTCTATGTTCCAGCTATAAAGCAGTGGTCCTTAGTAGAAGGCTGGGATGGACAAGAGGGGGCAGTAATGTTTTAGGTTGCCACAGCTGAACCTGATGGAGGATGTTTATCCTTCAGAGGCCTGGCTCCGCAGAAGGCTATGTACAGGGTTAGGTGTAACTGGTCTTCTGCCAGTGCTCAAGCTCTCTCCTGATAAATAAACAGAAAATTTTAGAGTTATGAGGCCACAGGTATATTCTTTCTCTTCATTCTTGCTTATTTGCTCCTCACGTTACAGAAGGAAGCTCAAAACTGAAGGGTTTGGTTGCAAAAGTGCTTTGTTGCTGCAGAAGTCTTGAAAAGGGAGAGAGACTGGCTGTCATTGGTCCATCTAGGTCAGCAGTCTGGCTTACAATGAATGTTTTACAAAAGGATTTGCAGTCAACACAATGACTTGTATTTCCTCCGTCATATCCTCCTAATTTCCATTTCATGAATAATTCCAGTTCCTCTCTTTTCAGTCTACTTATGCCACCTTTAATAGCCACGACAAGAAGGTTCACACTTCAGGCATTCATTATGGGGATGCGGGGAAATGCTGCTGATTGTTTGTTGTATGCTCTTTATAATTTATTGACATTCTTCTAGTTTTTCCTGCTATGAGTAAAGACTTATTTTTCTCAGTCAGTTATTTCCAGTTATTAGGGAAGCATTTAGTTTTTAGGGTCTCTAAGAGACAATGGCTGCAGTAGTTGGATGGTGGTAGGAGCTAATTTCCTGAAGCTGTTATATTAATATCTCCCTGATTCCATAAAACACTGACAAAGGTTTATAATGAAATCAGTTTTACCATCTAAGGAGTACGTTAACTTGTGATTAAAAACATATTATCAAGCTTTTTCCCTGAGAGCCATTCCTTTATCAACATTGGGATATTATAATATCCAAGATGGTCTTTAGAGAATGGACTGAGCGGTGTGGTTCAAGGAAATAATCAGAAGATTCAAAGATAATGATATTTTCTCTGGTGAGGAAGAAAACTGGCCAGAAAATGGCTTCAGTAAATTTAATGAATTATTTAAAAGGGAGGGTGGGGTGGGAGGGTAGGGGGATGAAGAGACGAGATAAAAAAAAGAATGAAGTATTCCCCTTGTGAGATGATGCTGAAGGCAGAGTTGTATGTATCCACTTCTGAGTCTTGTGTGTCCTAAATGTTGGAGCACTGAGAATATTTTCAAAGCTGTGCTATCAAAGTAGCTAATGGAAACATGGGTTGGAAGGTTATCATATGGAATTCAATGCAAGGCACTATGCAAGAGAGAAACTGCTTAAGTGTTCAAGTGTGTGTATATGCATTTATATTTAATTGACTTTTGTTTAATGGAAAAAATATGTCTGTATTTAAATGTGACCCTTTTACCCTCAGTGTACTTCCCAAAACTGTTCAGTCTTAGAAGACATCAGAAAGCAGTTTGATACAATTTGAAGTTTCCAGTTCATGATTATAAATATATTTGCATGTGTGTGTGTATACATATATATATATACACACATATACATATATATTACTTTTTTTTTTTTAAGTGAGGAAGATGAGGATCTTAAATGGAAAGAGCTTCTCTCTCTTTAGGGCTCAAGTACCTTTTATGCAGGCACTGGTACTAAACCAGTGTTAGATCAAAACTTGCTCTTTTGCATAACACTGCTGTGATTCAGTATTGAACCAGAATTTCTTCTACCAGTTGTAGTCTTTCTGGAAACTTTGGCCTCACTTTTATCAGTTTTAGTAAAATGTTACAAGCAGTGAAAAGGCAGACATCCCTTTGATAGGCCATAAAGGCAGTATTCCAGAATCCCATCAAGACCAGTGAATGTTCTTGGTCCAGGGAGCAGCTTGGTTTGAGTGATGCAGTTTGTTGAATGGTGGCATGCACTGTTGCATCAGTTCTACAGACCTCTTTATTGTGGGAAGTGGGATGAGATACTATTCATGGTTTGCTGATCTTTTTTAATGGGCAGTTTTTGTTGCCATAGTTGTATGTGAGGATTTGAATGTAAACAAAATGGCTGACATTATTATTTTAAATTAGGAGATACATATTTGCTTTTTAGGTATGCAGGAATGTTATGGTAACTATTTACACTTTCCTCTGTAACTTACCTTTCATCCCTTGCCCTTTAACTCACAGACCTTCCTCCACCAGCACTGAGAACTGAACCAGCTGCTTTTGGTGATAGTTCAACAGACCCTTCAATGAATGTTTAGATGGGACAGCTACAAAAATGGGGGGAGCTATAGGAAATGGGTAATGTGTCATAATGCCCTTCTCATAACAAGGGCCTCCTTAAGCATGTAGGTTTATTGTTACCAAAAGCCTATACCCGAGCCTTGTTGTTCTAAACTTACTTCTGGCCAGTTGATACCTGTTTGTTCTGGTAACAGCAACCTGTTTTTTGGCTTAAATGGTTTATTTCCCTTCCTAGCAATTAACTTTGCTGTCTTATAGTGAGCAAATACATCCCCTGTAAATCCCCCTGCATCCCTCTGCTGAGTGTGCCCATCACCATGCATGCTGTCAGCACTGGAAATTCTCCTTCAGCCTCCTGTGTTTCTAATGCCTCATTTTTGAATATGGGCAGCCTCTCTTGCACGGTATCCAGATGGGATTTTAGGAGTGCTTCTTATGTGCTTCCCTGCAGTTCCTGTCCCCGTGGGAAAGGTTTCTGTGGATACATCTCAGGAGTGTATGTATGCTTTTCGCAGCTGCATCTCAGCAGTGACACACAGCCACTTCATGCTAGGATGGGCTAGTGCATCCAGGACCTTCTGCTCTAGGCACTGGTCAGCCTCCCTCTACCTGGGACTTGTTTATTTTATATATGTGATTGTGCATTGTATGTTAGTGACTTTCATCCCACTCTTACGGCTCCAGTCTTGAAGGCTGTGGTGCCTGTTGTATAATGACTCAATATACCCTTATGTTCAGATTGCTTCCCAGCTTTGCCATCAGCTGCCATAATTACTTTTTTCTGTGCAAGCCATTAAGCAGTGAAAAATGAAGCAGAAGGCAGATCGTTTGGTTTTGTTTAGTGTTTTCATTAGGGACGTCCAAGATGTCTGCAGTTTTTCCTTCCTATGTTGTCTGCCATGGTTTCTTTTGAGCAGGATCTTTGCTGCTATGAATTCCTCTACTATTTCCAACTTCACATTTTCAGTGTGATACTACATGGAAAAGTATTAAATAATGTTTGTTGAAAACCCAGGTAACCAAGATTTACTTACATTTATTTTGAGTAAACTCCCTGAAGCAAACGTGTTGTGTCCTGATCTCTTTGTAGCTTCATGTTCTTGTTTTTCTTTGTCAGTCTTTGGTAAAATTTTATGCACTTTGGATGAGTTCTGTAGCCTTTCTTCTATGCTAAATCTAACTGGCTCATAAAAATACTGTCACTAAATTCTTGAAATGAATCTACATCTTCCACATTTATAGAGGTAGTTCTGTATTTGTTTGAATGCAGTTGACTTTTGAGTGTTGAGCAGTTGCATGTGTTTGGTTTTGTTGGACAATTTCGAAGACAAAGAGTTGCAAAAAATGGTGTGTGTTTTTGAAATGCTACCCAGTCATCTGTTTTCTTTCTCTCTAATGGCAGCAGTGGAAGATGATACCCTTTGTTCCAAAAACCAGCAAATGTGTTTGGACATAAAACTGGCTTTGGGCAGTGTGCCAGCCCAGATGGACTGGCTGCCAGTGTTGCCATTAACTGTATACAGACCTAAGGCTGAGCTGAATAACTAACTAGCGTTTCCTAGCATGGTTTGGTTTCAACAACATGTTTACACAAATTTGTCTGAAGTAGATTGGAATTGAGTGGTTTTAAAATGGTAATCAGGGTAAATATGTACAGTATAAACATACCTAGTCTTTTTTTCTGTTCCTCTGATAGCACTGTCACAGTTGTGTTTTAAGTGAATGATTCAGTACTGGTTACACCCCATGGCAGACACCTGCTGGGCATCCGAATAGACACATGCATTTTCCTGTAGACCTGCTTGGCATCCTAATAGGCATGTACATGTTCCTGTAGACCCTAGATCCTGGTTAAAATAAGTTGTAAATGATTTGTGTGAGAAAAGCATTTTTTTTGTGTTCTTACAGCTTCAAACTTTACTAAAGGTAGTGGTGGATTAAAGAAATGCTTTATATTAGCTTATGTGATACATTTGAGTTGTTGAGCCAAAGCTTAAAGACTGTTTTTCTTCAGGTTTTTTATTTTTATGGAAAACCAGGTTTGCAGTCTGGTAAATCTGAGTTTCTTTGGGGGTTTTCTTTTTTTGAAGTTTGGTTTGTGGATTTCATGGCATAAGGCTTGTGAAATTAGATAACATGCTTTAAACAAGCCACCTCTGGGTAAAGTACATCTCTAATTACTGACACTAAATTATGTGGAGATAGAGCTTGTGTCTGAAGTAAATCTCCAGTTCAGCAATCTAAAATTAAATAATGATTACCTTAATTGCTTTAGGATCATTAAAAACCGCTCTTAATATAAGGATTAATTGTGTGTGTTGAGAATGAATAATTGCTTCTGCTTCATTTTCAATAACTTATATCCAGGCAAGGTTTGTAGGTAAAGAAATACCTTTTGTTATGCTGATTAGTAAAGCTAGGAAAAGTAGGCTAGTTCTTGAGTATGCAAGCTCTTTCTCTGTTCTGAATAGAAGCTGCAATTTTACTGCTAAATATAAGTCGAGAACTCTTGCTTTTAGTTTCATAGGTATGTGCCAGTTAGACCATCTAAAAGCAGTAGTGGTTGGTACCTGTGGAGCAGAGTGTAGTATTAGGACATGGGAAGGGTGATTAAACAGGGTCGGGTTTTTTTTCCCCAAAGAAAAGAGAGAAATGGGTAATTTTAATAAGAATTTCAGTTAATGATTTTGACCTGGGTTAGCAGCTGCATGTTGTGTTCGCATTGTGTTTTACTTCTAAATAAAATACTTTTACCTTCATTCATTCAAGAATGTCTTTTTCTACTTATAGGCAAATGAGAAAGCAAATCTCTTGAATCATAAACAGTGGTACTTCCCTGGAGGGAGGAGATGGGGATTCTCCTGTTGCTCTGAGTGTTGCCAGGTGCCAGAAGTGGTCCCCAGTGGTGGTGGTAAGAAAGAAATCTTCCCCCACATTTCTGTATTTGTGTTTTGTCTGTAGCAATAAGCTGCTTTTAGAAAAAAATGGGGGTGCAAATCCTGTTCTTTTCATAGAACTTATGAGTTGCTGGGGGAGGCGTCAAAAGTCTCCCACTCTGAGAATTTTAATTTGGGGACAAAATCAGCGCTTTAGCTTGTTGCTTCCTCTAGTATTTGCTCCTGCTCTCTCCTGTATGCTGTATCTGTTGGTAATCATTGCAGCAAAGATTTAACCACAAAACCCCCTCCAGATGACTCTAGAAATACTTAATGATCGTCTTCCCCCCTTAAATGTAGAAGGAGAACTGTGGCCTTACAGTACGTTGAGGATATCCTGTAAAGAATTCTTAGAAATCTCTTGAATGCTGACTCTGGGATCATCTTAGGCTGTCTGTAGCCCAGACACCCTTTAATTTTGTCCAGCAACCAGGCATGGAAATGTTAAACAACAGGAGCAAAGTTCCTTCTTTTTTTTTTTTTTTTTCATTTTTTTGTTGTCTTTCCTGCAGTGCCAGCAAAAGGG
>NDXB01008120.1:35524-46894 GCA_002631895.1 Agapornis roseicollis
CTTTTTTTTTTTTTTTTTTTTCACTTTTTTGTAGTCTGTCCTGCAGTGACAGCAAAAGTGGAAAGCTGATGAGACCCCATCAACACAGCATTAGGACAAGGTTTTTCCAGGACAGGATCTTAAAACCCCAGAGTGGTTAATGTTAGATGTAGATGTTTTAATGACGATCTCTGATACCCTGCCCCTTCTTGGTCTGTTAGTAGCTTGCTTTAACAGGAAAGTCATCTGATCTTGATGATTTTGCAAAGACCCAGAGTTTTGATTTAGTATTCAACAGCATTTCAAGGTCTGTTATAGGCAAGTAGACTCCCAAGAAACTTTCGTATCTGTGAAATGTTTCTCAAAGCTCTGATTCACAGGGCAGTACAGTCACCATCTGTGATCAGGGCACATATTGTGACCTCATGCAAAGTTACATCCCTTTTGAAGTTGTACATTTTCCTGCTACAGGGGAAGTTAAAGCGTTTATCCTAGATCGCATTAGGTGGGCAAATAACCACTCTGTGAGCCCCATATATTCTTGCATCAAAGAGGGGTCTCCCTCTGGGTGTCCTTCAACCCCGAAAATTAGTTATTGCAGCAGAATCTGGTTAACGCTGACCAACTGCAGCTTTAGTGGGTAGAGGGAGACCCAGTAGGCTGATTGATGAATGTAGCCTTGTTACAGTGTCATGGTGATCAGCCACTTTCAAAACCAGTTCTGCAAAATGCTTGTGCCTGGGCTTATTGCCATTGGTGTGACAGCAATGTCCCAGAAATACACAAAAGACTGTTCTTTATGCTTTTGCTGGTTTGTGGCGTATTTTGCAGTTTACACAGCTGCAATATTTTGCCTTTTTTGCATGTGAGGCCTGAAAAGGCCATCAGTGTGAGTGTTACTGAGAAGCTAAGATATGCCCGGGGGGCAGGTTTTTAGGGATTATGTACAGTTCTTGAATTTTTAAGCTCTGCTTCTGTTTGGAGAAGAGAGAATTTGGGCTTCTCAGATCCAGCCCTGCAGGCTGCCAAAGCTGGTTGGTGCCTGTGCTCTGTTTGTAGTGGATGCCTGTGTGTCTTATCTGAGATTGCTAGAACCTGCAATGAGGAATAATCTGGCTATTAAATATTCTGAATGTGAAGTGGATGGCCGTGCTGGAAGCTGCCTGGGTTGAGTAATCCCATGACTAATTCTTTAAGCCTTTACCTTCTTGATTGCTCAGATAAATCCTGAGATAGGTATTAATATGGATTATGGAAATTGCATAAAGAGAGAGCTTTTCAGTGTCCCTGTGCATGCTTCTTTTTGTGGAACAAGTCCCCACTTGACGAACCAAAGCACAGCTGGTACCAACAGGCACACAGGGGAAGGAGGTGAGGGACTGAATTATGGAAGGCCAATTTATAACATTTTCCATAGCAGCCAGCAGGACCACAAAGCAGCTCACAAAAGCAGGCACAGCAGCCACAATTTCAAGAGTTTTCCGTAGTTCAAGCAAGGAGAAATGTGAAGTACACTGGAAGCAGAATTACATTCTGCTTTTATAGTCAGTTTACCAATGTGGAGTCTATGGTAACAGGCTGTTTCAAAGCCTGTAAGACAGGGGTCTCATCTCTGGCAGACAGGTGTTCTGAAAACCTGCTACTAGAGATACAATCCCTGCTGTTAATCTGGTGTGGTACAGTCTTTAAACCGAGTCAGTTTTGCACAACATGCAAAGGTAACGTTCTCTCATATTTTATTTTGTTTTGTTTTTGTCAATAGATAGCATGCTGAGTTGAGAGACTATGAAAATCAGAAAGGAATAGTTTTCCTTGGTAGTCTAGGGGCACTCAAGAAGGTCTGGGTGTGTTAAGTGCATTATAGCACAGAGCACTTTTTTGCAGAGCGGAAAACGTTGCTCTAAACTCTTTCAGGACAGGGCAAATACTGTGTGCATGTCCTTCACTTGAGTATGTCTCCTCTGACTACCGAATGTGTGTAAGAAGGAGGCACCAGAAGACCAGCTCCTTGTGGCATTTATTTGGAAGAACCAAGCATGTCATCTGTGTTTTGTGAAGCACTCTGTTCTCTCAATCTTTGAAAGCACTCGGACTGCTTCACACTAAGCTTCACTTGCCAGAAAGCTTAGGGGAAGAGCAGCCTTGTTGGACAGTGCTGGCTGTGCTTCTGTCCAGGACCCAGTGCTGTTCCTCCCTGCAAGGGTGGTCTGTGCTCTGGGCCAGCAAAGGGACCACTTCTAACTTGGGTAACCAGCTGGCAAAAATTCCAGACCAAGGACCTATATGCTGGATATTCTAGTGATGTTTATTTTGAGAAGAAAAAAGAAAACTAAAAGCCTTTTTATAAGAAGCTATAATGATAGAATCATAGAATGGGCTGGGTTGGGATGGACCTTAAAGATCATTTAGTTCCAACCTCCCTGCCATGGCCAGGGACATCTTCCACTGGAACAGGTTGATCAAAGCCTCATGCAGCCTGAGGCACCCATTTTTCTGGGCAACCTGTCCCAGTGTCTCACCACCTTCATAGTAAAGAATTTCTTCCTAATATCTAATCTAAACCTCCCCTCTTCCAATTTAAAATCATTCCCCTCTTGCCCAATTACTGCATGGAAGTTGCCCTCCAGCTTTCCTGTAGGTCCCCTTTTAGGTACTGGAAAGCTGCTCTAAGGTCTCCCTGGAGCCTTCTGTTCTCCAGGCTGAACAGCCCCAGCCCTCTCAGCTCTTACTCTTTTCTAATTGTTTTGAAAATGTCACTGGTGCTGTGGAGCAGTTGTTTTTACATTATTTTTAAGGTGTGACAGGCCACAAGTAGATGCTGTTTGTACTGGTTTCGTGATCTTTAGCCTTGTTATGTAAGAAATCATCTGGGTACTTGGGCTCTCTATTGCAAGATAGGAGCAAAAGACCTAAGCATTTCCTTGTGTGGTTCTTTTTCCTTTACTGAAGGTATATCAATGCCGCTTGTTATTGTCATGTGTATGCCAGAAGGAAAATACCTTCATTGTTTGTGACTGTGGGCCAGTGTGGTGTCCCACTGCTGGGACATTTGGTAACATAAACTTATAGCCCAGTTGTGGGTGCTACTCTGTTAAGGCTGATCATCCCTTTGTGTCTACCACTACCAATTTATCAGCTTTACTAGGTTAGCTTCACTAATGTCTAGCAGAATTATCTATTTGCTGAAAATTGAAAACAAATATTAAAAATTGTATCATCCAACCAATCATAAATGCCCAAACAACCCCATAAACCACTGCCAACCCCTCCAAAAGAAAAATTTTGCTTAAGATATATCTTGTTACCACAGACCTGGCATGAATAATAACTGTAAAAGCAGTTATACAGGCAAACCCCTGGGTAACACTGACCTTAAGTGTAAGTTAAGACTAAGCCTATAGCAGTGACTTGTGAGCAGTCAGTCAAACCAGGCATAGGATAAACTCCCAGTTGCATGAAAGTAACGAACTTAGTTAGAGAAAAATACTTCTTATTAATGGAATGAAGTTTCAATTATTACAGGCGTTTACAAAATCTGTTTTATTATAGTAAAGGTAAAAGGAATTTAAATAGAATGAATCAGGTGAAGTAATTCATGTTAATGCACTTGAAAGTGAACAGCACAAAGCACAGACAGCAGGCTGAAGAAGCAATTATACATTGCTGAGTAAATAGCACAAAGGTTCTTGTTATATGTCTTGACTGGAGAAATATTGATTCTTCTAGATTAGTTCTGGCAATAATACCAGTGTCCTTGTTTGTTTAGGTAGCCAGGTTTGCTAGACTCATTGTCTAGAAGTATGTCCTGTATTAGCACATCATGTGGAACTGCAGGCACTTTCTCATATCCTTGAATATCTCTTTTTTTTTGGCATACAGTTGCAGACAAACTAAGGGTAATTCTGGCAGATAAGAATGAATTGTAACAGCATAAATGTTACTTCTCAAACCAATACTCTGCCTGACTCAGGAGCTTGTGAAGAGCAGTGCCAAGCTAGAAGCGGTGGCATCCAGAATTGGAGTATGGCACACAGACTTTATTCAGTATGAGGCTTTGGTCCAATAAACACTTCTGTTTACTAATTAGCTTCTAATTTTTCAGATGATGGGGAGCAGTTTTTGACTTGGCAGTCAAACTGTTCTGATATGCTCCAAGCTCCAAGAAAAATGGGTGCTCACTTTTATACTAGTAATTTCACATCTCTTTCAGTGCTTTGTAACTCTGCCAGGTATCATAAAACATCTTTTCTGTGATGCTGTACATATTTGACAGAAGTGGGAATGATACAGTGGAATGTAGAGAGATGTAGAGAGTGGAATGTGGAGAGATGTAGAAATTTCCGTGCAGGCAGCTCAGAAATGTCCTGTGGTCAGATTAGTATCAGTACTGTGGCACTTGTGGGACTGAAAAAGTACTTGCAACATCAGAACGTTTTAATGTCCTTTTTTCCAGTTCAGTCATAGCTGGCTTACATGAGACAATGATAAAAAGAGCAGAGAGCATCTGTGGAAACTCCTGTGCTTTTGCTATTGGTTGTGGAGCAGCCCTCATGCAAAGTAGGTGTCTGAATTTTGCTGGTGCGGGGCAGGCACACGTTTCCAGTGGGGTAGTCATTTGAAGGATCCCTGCAGCCTTCAGTAAAAGGATATTTGAATCACCTCCCTCTCAAATGCTGTGTTAAAAGGCTAGTGTCTAGAAGAAGCTAAACAAGTGAAACTGAATCATGACAATACTGTGCTGGTTTTCTAATCTTTGCTGGCGGCATCTTTCAGAGACTAAAGACTATGTGTTAACTGTAGAAGGGTCCCTGGCTCTGCAGAATTCATGACGGTTCGAATTAATTTTATGTGCTACAAGAAGCCTGTTCAGCAGTAAGATGCCAAACTACCAGGAGATGGAAGATCTTAATGAACAGGGAAAGCTGTAGATGTTTCTTTTCACGTTTTCCTCTTACATGGATTTTAAGAGAGGTTGGCTGTTTGCAGAGTGGCTGCTGCTCAGTTTCCCAGCTGAATGGCCAACAACAGCCTGAATTTTAACCAAGTACAGACTTCCCACTTCTACATTGATGTTTTTGGATGAAAAAATTGTTCTGGTTGTAATTCATAAAGATTTCACCATATCTGTAAGTGCACATTCCTGTGCAGGCAGTTAGTTCAGCCTTATGTTCAAACTGTGGTCTGCAGATTTGAGCTGGGGAGAACTTCTTTTCTTTGGGTTTTTTTTGGTTGGTTTGTTGGGGAGAGTGTGAGTTAATGTTCCATTTACAGTGAAAAGATTGTGTGGCATGTGGCTGCCTGCCAATACTGGTATTCAGACCAGAAGGGGCTGGTGGTGTGATCTTGTCTGACAAAGAGGAGTAAAAAACTGTCTAGCATGTATTTGGTTTTGCTGTCAGTCTGCTTGGTGGTCTGCTCTTATCTTTTTAGAAAGATACCTGCTTTTGTGTACATGCAGAAAGAGATCTGACCACAAGGATAATTATGAATCTAGACTGGTAACAGCCTCGTGAAATATTTGTCAGTGAAATAATCCGAAAGAAGTGTAGCCTTTGTGTTCAGGTAGAAACATGCTGCTGATGGCAGCACAGGTGAAGGAGGATACAAGTTGGATCCCATACAAGGAAGAAGAGGGATGATGTGGGCTCCTGTCCAGGTACAGCTCTACCTTTCTTGCTTTCTTCCCCTTTGAGTTGTGAATAGCAGGCTGCACACAGCGCTGTATGAAGCAGTACTGCAGCAAACATCCTCTTCCTCCTCTGCAGGATCAAGCTCCCTGGTAGTTCAGGTTGCCAGTTCAGCTTACATGAGCTG
Source organism: Agapornis roseicollis (assembly GCA_002631895.1). NCBI lineage: Eukaryota > Metazoa > Chordata > Aves > Psittaciformes > Psittacidae > Agapornis > Agapornis roseicollis. The sequence goes on from NDXB01008120.1 coordinate 41,318, forward strand.
ACAGATGAACCGTTTGGGTTGTGTACCTGTTGGTTTTCCAAACCACATTTTTTACCTATTAGTCCTTCCTGATTGCAAAACAGTAGGGTTCTGTTATAAGCTATTGTAAACTCAGTAACAGTTCGTCACCTAGCAGAACACTTACTGCTTCTGGTTTTAGTTTTTTTATGTCTCTCCCTTTCTCCCCCGTATTGGAAATCTTCCACATCCAGATACTTCAGAACAGTGGCTTCCAGCTTCCCTCCCTCTTCATGTGGCCCCCACCTCTGTCCTCTGTCGAACTACAGAAAATTTGGTGGTGGAAGTGTAGACTTCCTATAAAGAAATGTCTAGAGGAGGCATCCTTGTCCATGTGACAAATGTCAGTCTGGTGACAGAAGGCTGGTTGGCCTTTCTCACTTGTTACAGATCTGTCAAGAAATATGGGGCCCAAAAAGTTACAATTGTGTGACATATATTCTGCTTCTCAGCTATCTTCTAGAGCATCCTTTCTCCTTGCTGGTAAGCTGTGAGCAGTTAGCAGCTTGGAGGTACATTGGTGGGGTGAAACAATGCAAATGCTCTTCTGGGAAATTTGTGGATTTAGTATAGCACAGGGGAAAACATTCCTGCTGTCTCTCCTCAGTTTTGCACCTGTGATTCTTACAGCATATGGATAGCTCTAATGTCATCTGGGCACTTTGCTTTACTGGGTTATTAATTTACTTATTTAATAATCATGATAATAAATAATTGTATTTCTTTAAGCTTTTCCATCCTTGCAGTTACAGACTGTGGTAACAAATACTGGAGCAGAAGCATGAGGCATAAGTGAACCAAGCTGAGTCTTGTGTCTGTCTCCTAGCCCTGCTCTCAGGAGAGGGTAGGTAAGGGGAGGTGATGGATTTGCTGCTGGCCAGCCCCTGGCTGCTCCTGACGGGTCACTTGCACCAGTGATCATGTGTTATTGTGGATGCAATCATAGGATAAATCACATTGCTCCTCTAGTATTTTATACCTAAAATTTAAAGCAGCTCAGCACGTCTTGAAAGACACACTTCCAGTTTCTTCCCAATTAGTATGCAGTAATACAAAGAAAAGCTTTGAACTTGGGTAGGGGCTTGTAGGCCCACACGCGGTGTTTGCTGAAACTTCGTTTAGCAGCAGTCAGAAGCTTCTCCTTGTTCAGCCACAGCACATTTGCATGTTGACAGATATCTTGTGGTTGGCTCTCTGTTTCTTATGTTTGAAGGTTGATTTTCTTTTTTGCATAATTTTCCATCCAGAAAGCGAAGTGTATCATTCATCTTATAACACTTATCTCAGATGATTGCAGATGAGATGGCTTTTGTTTATCCTTTATTTTGCATCCCTGTTTTAACAAGCAAGGAAACTGTGTCACAAAGCAATTTTCAGATTGACATAGTCTCTCTAGAAGGAAATGGGTCCCTAGGTTTCACAGCTTGGTGTAGAGATGCACTTACACTGCTGAAGTTTCTCTTGCAGTTTATTTTTGTCTGAATACAAAGGATGAATTCCCACTTGCCTCAAAAATTCAACCACTTGAAGAGGAGCATTTTGCATAGTTGTAGGGATGAGTAGACACTACTGAGGTTTTTCTTAATCATCAGAGACTAAGATTGGCAACATTATATAATTACATAACATTGGTCTATTTTATACAATACAAGAGGCCTATTACTCAAATCGTTTCGCACTAATAAGACTTCTGTTAGATAACTCCTTTTCTGTTTGTTATATAAGGGCTTGTATTACAGAGTCACTGTTTGAATGGCAGCACTATCATTTTAGAATTGATTTTATAATAGAAATACCAGGTAAGCCTTGCTCCCAAATATAGGCAATTATTGCACTATCCTAATTATTACTGTTTGGTTGGGGTTTTTTTATTTTATTTTTTCCTTTCCCAAATGAGGCCTCTTGATAACTGCTTCTTTGGGTTTGTTTCTTATTTATAAAATTCAAAAGCTGTCCTTTGCCCAGTCTTATTCCATTATATGCATTTTCTGTAATGAAAAAGGGTTGATCAGCAATCTTGGAAGCTGGTGGTTGAGCTTCACCTACAAAAACATTCCAAGTGCTACTTTACAGGCTCTACATGCCTGGAACCCTCCTGTCACTTTGAACTATGTGTGTGTTTCTCTTGTGGTTTTGGCATTTCTTTTAATATAATTTTATTTCTGTAATTGAGAAAGAAAAGAGTGTGAGCAGTCTCAAAGGGAGACTGGGGAACACAGTTGGCAAGAATTTGTTTGGAGCCCACAGAAACTGACTGTTCCTAAGCAAGGAGTTTAGTTGCAAGCTATCTCCTTCACTCACAAATGTGTAGATAGTAGTAAGACTTTAATCTGTGCAGTCACTTGAGAAGTGTGATTGAGCTATAGGTGAGGTTGAAAAAGGTTTTACAATTGACCTGGACTTTGCCCAGGATTTAAGAGGGCAGAGTGACCTATAGACAGTGCATAGAGATCACCCAAAATTTTCCTTTAATTCATGAATGCTGTGATGCTTCCTTCTGTCCTGATTGAGAAGTTGGTTTCCACTGGACCATATTCACCATATTTTCTGGAGTACGTCATATTTATTTGGTGTGTGCTTTTAAGCTCTGGGGTGGCAGCTTATATTCTTTTTAGGTTTTGGCCAAATAATTTCAGGTATTGTATGTTTCTCTTATTGTAAAAACTTTCCATTTGTTGTATCTTCAGTGGTTTTGTACTCTTTTCTCTTTGTTGAAACCTCCCAAAATCTGACTCCACTTACAAGGCAGCCAAGGGTTTAACAGGGGCTGACAGCATGTTGTAGTTTTCTTTAGTGCTGCTGCTACAGTTTGGTTAGAAATGGGAGCATCAGGGTGCTACAACTACCACTTTAGTCTTTCTTTAGCACTTAAGGTAGATTTTGGTTGGATTTTGTTTCTTTTTGTTTCTTGTAGAGGCTTAACTCCTCAGGTGAGGATCAGTTACACCAGTGAAAACTGTATCTGCATGAAGGGCTGCGTTGGTGCAGTGTTAGGTGAATAGGAATCACACTCTTGTGTCCAACTGTTAGTATCCCTGTGTAGACATTGCATCAAGTCTCTCTTTATTGGAACTGTCCAGATTGTGGTGCAGAACAGCCAGACAGGCCCTATAGCCTTAATGGCACCAGTGGTACCATGTTCCTGCCACCTGGGTAGGGTATAGCTGCTACCACCTTATTTCTTTCCTCTCTAGGCTCTGGTATCTCTTTTTTGTTAACCAGGCTCCTGGAGTGTACCTGCTGCAGCTCAGGTCTCCCAAAAGCCTCGAATTTGGAGCATGGAAAAGAAAGAGAAAATACTGTTACTTAGTTGGGTAGAGGTCTCCTCAGTGACCTGCACAGAAAGGCAAAGGAAGGGCAGTGGTGTCCCAGGTCCCCCTTCAAACAAAGCATCCACGAGCCTGCTCCCCTGCTGGCTGCAGGGTCCCTTTCTTTAGTCTGTGCAGTTCAAAGATATCCCTTTATCATGCTACAAAGGCAAGTGGTCCTTCTGCCCTGCAAGGACTGTACTGTGGATGCAGACCAAATTCTTTCTTTGCCGTGGTGTTCTCTCAAGTCCAGTTCTCTCAAGTCAAGCTCTTCATGGAGAAAAGACAGGCTTTGCTGGGGGGAAGGGGGGGGGGGGGGAGGTTTCTTTGTGTTAAAATCTAGATTTTTGTTCAAATTGCTTTGTCAGCTGATAATAAAAGAAGTGTCAAGCAGCAGTGCTGAGAATACATACCTCACCACACGAGTGAATCCAGTTGATTATAGCCTGGTAATTTGCTGTAAGAAGATTATTGGATTACAGCAAAAGCTTGGGTTGTCAGCAACACCACCTGACAGTAATATTTATTGAGGAGTATTACCTATTCTAAATATTAGTCCACTTATGCCTCAGTCATACCTTTGTTCTTGAGGTAAGAGGGGCCTTTTTAGTAGGTTGTCGTATGAAGACACATAACGGAGAGGACACCCCGCTTTTGTTTTGCCTGCTGATGAGCAGGCTGTTTTAGTAGCTGCAGCGCTTCCAGATTTACCTCAATGTGCTTTTGTCATCATAATCCCTCCTACATGTCAAGACTGATTTGCGTTCCTAGGCAAGATTCACATCGTCCATTTTTGCCGTTCCATTTCTCCTCTTCCTTATTTTTTTTGTTTGTTTTATTAAGCAATAACAAATTGGGAAGATGTTGGTAAGCCAGTCAGGTATATGCTTGCTAGCCGGAATCTGTGCTACGCTCATCGCCCTGGCTTTAGCCTATTACTTGTATTGGTAAGTTGGGGTTTTGCGTTGCGACTGCAGTGCTGGCTTGTTCTTTAAAATGCTTTCTTGGAGTAGGCTTAGTGAGTGATAGTCCTTTTGAAGTGCTCTGGAAGGCTGATGTAATGTGTGATACCTTTCCTGATTTGTGCTGGTACCCTCTTGTTTTGTCATGGTACTTGGTTTTGCTGTTGTTTGAGGGTTTTATTCAGCTGAGAGCATAGTAGCTAAGGATGCAATAGCACACATTGGGTAAGATGGTGATTTTGTCTTCCCAGTTTGTTGTGAGAGCCTTTTTAAACTTCTTTTGCACTTACATTGTGTTTGTGCCTTGCGTTTGCATGGCTGTTTCTCTGGGCATGCAACTTGAGAACTAGGCTGCAACAGGCTCACAATGCATTAGGGTGTTTGCGGGGCAACCTGTGTCCTTAGTACTTTATAAGTGTTTCAGGCAGGTGCAAATTAAGGACTGCCATAGCTTTTCCCGGCACCAGGAGCTCAGCAGGTTGCTTCTCCTTGAGGGTGAGCTGGGGCCCAGAAAAATGGTGGTATGGAGTGGTGGGAGTATTCACCATGCTTGAGGAACATGTGGTGATGGACCTTTGTGGGTTTGGGGAAGGTAAGAGCAGTGCAGGACTGCCCTAGATTTCTGAGCTGGGTCTGTTTCTATGCCCCTCTATGTGCGTCCAAGACTTCCAACCAAAAGAAACCTCAAAACTTCTTAGAGCTGCATCTGGAGCAAATAGCAACTTACAGAAGAAATCCAAGTGCAATCTGTGGATTAGTTTTAATGAAAGAATTACATGTCACTTCAATTGTAAAAAGAAAAGCCTGCTGGAGTTGTAATTAGTATGCTTACAATTGGAAACCTTTCCATGGGGTGTGATGTTGTTAAGAACAAGTCTCCAGCATAACATGTGGGTTCTTTTACTTGTTTTGTAAGTCAATGAAGAGGCAAATAAATGAAACTGGTGGGGTGATCTGGGCTTTGCTTTTGCCAGGTAGTTACGCTTATGCTATTTACAAGCCTGCAATCCGCTGTGTGTGTATGCACACAACTTCTACTATTAATTAATTTCCATTTAAGCTTTACAGTGAATCTCTGCAGATATGTAGGCTTTCATCTATATAGTGTAGCAGCTCAAATTAAAATGTGTGTAATTACTGGCCTCTAGTCCTCAGAATGTCTAAGAAAACAGGATGTATATAAGCCAAAAACCAAGAAGAGCAGAGATTAAGGATGTCAAGGGTTGTTGTCCTGCTAAATGTTTGTTGGGTTTTTTGTTGTTTTTTTTTTTTTTTTAACCCTAAAAGGG